>JASDQU011400868.1:25170-40791 GCA_032191745.1 Picea mariana
AGTCTTCAAATTTTATCACACGAGAAAAAATGTCACATAAAAATACATAGCCAAAACCTTTTAGATTTAGGTGTAGCATTTCACAAACAAATGTTGAATCAAGTCTCTAGGCCATGTGAAAGAATATCGATGGTATGCCATTTGGAAGACAAAATAAGCACACTCAAAAGGGACAATAAAAGTGATCATAGGGTAAATAGAAGGGACAAATTCAATGTAGAATTTATGGAAGTATGGATTGATAACCTTAGTATGGTATAGTCATAATGTGAGTCAAATTCATTGTAGAGTTTATGGAAGCATGGATTGATAAAATTAGTATTGTATAGTTACAATATGTAATGTATTTGAATGGTTTAGAGGGAAAAATCATATTTTGACTATTTATGTTACTCTTCATTTGCAACCAAAGTAATTATTGTTTTGTTTTTTCAAATATTTTTAACAACAATGAAGTTTTTAAGTCAACCACATCACAAAGTATTGTGCATTGGATTAGTTGATGTTGGGATTATTAATTATTTTATTAATTAAAAATTTCATACATTAATTGTCACCCCAGGGTTCAAATGCTAGCAAGATTTCGTACATTATATGTACAGGTTACAAATTCTTAACTTGCATTATTTTATCTAATATGCTTCTACATAGAAAGGGAATTGAATCACTACACTTTGTTAATGCAAAGCTAGCTCAATCCCTCTGGCGATGTTTATGTACTTGAACAATGATCATGCTGATGGGATCTTGTTGTCACCAGATTATCTCCTTGCATGATTTAGGTACTTCGTTTGTCTATAAATCATAGCTCTCATTGTTGGCAAGCTTTGTTGAAACTAGTCCATGAATTGGAATGCTATTGCAAAAATGAAAACATTCCACATGTGGCAAGAAAATAAATCACATTTACAAAACACAATTTAAAACACACAAGAAAAATAAAGAGTGTTTCTTTTCATAACACACTATTCTCATGGAGTGAACTCTGCCTCYCAAGAATAGAGCAACAAACTAATTAAACCACATCAACATAAACTAATTGAGAAACTTAGAAATTAAACTAAATATCAAATATTTACTCTAAGATGCATTTGAATGTCAAATTTGAAATAAGGGACTACACTTTTGTTTTTTTAAAGGGATTACTTGGGCATGGTTCAGGTTCAAATCCACTGGCTGTCACTATAAACCCAAGAGTATATCCAACAACCCGTAGGCCAGATATACCAATAAATTGTGAGTCAGTAAGATATTAGACGTCCCTACTTCCACTGGAGTAGAAATCTATCTATCCCAATGATCACCTACCCTTCAACCCTTATCACAACGAACCAATATCTCATGGGGTTTGATCCTGGTGGATTGGATATACTACACTTATCATCGTTCAAGGTGAACTTACTTATTGGAATATGGAATTGGATTTTAAAGCTCTTCATCTATCCCCACAATCGTTTGTGTGACTAAAGTATTCAATCATTCCCTTGGTCCCTGATTAATACTAGTCCTTACCCCCACGACATTTTAGGAACACCTTTTAACTTCTTTCAAATGCTCTGGTGAAGGAAGGGCATCAAATGTTTTTGACTCTAAGCGAATTGAACCATGACCCACGCAATACCGGAAAATCAAATTCTGGGTGGACTTCACTTGTCACTAAGACAAGAAAAAAAAGGATGTTGTAGAGAAAACAAAAGGCATCTCAACTATTCTCAAGTCTTTGTCCATTCCTTCAACGACTACGTCTTGATTCTTAATTCCAAAAGCCTTTGTCCATTCCTTCAATTATAATTTCAAAATACTCATTCCTTCGACTATAATTATAAAATAGTACTTTAAATGTTTGGCTTTTTGGATCTATATATTACTAAAATTAATTAAATAAATAAATTTTAAAAGTAAAATTAATTAAATAAATTATTTTAAAAAGTAAAATGATAAAAATAAATTTAATCCTAATTTTTTATTATTTATTATTTTAATAATTTTTTATTTTTTTAGAACAAAGTTTTATAAGGAAACAAGGTCATGTGAGATTAAAATCAAAGGAAAATGGAATACAACTTCCATTCTATCGAGTGAAGGAAGCACTCCTTCAATGGAGTAGATCATATAATGGAGGAGAGCATAGAAACCTAACTAATTAAAAGGCAAGTGAGCTTATGGAAGTTTCATGTTTCTGACTTCTTAAAGACAAGCAGTCAAACTGAAAATAATAGGAAGGTTGCAGAGCACGACCAAGCTTCAAGAATTAATGCAGTCAACAAAAAGCCTAGACAGAAAGAGACAGTATCAAGGAAAGAGGTCAAAGGAGACAACGAGAAGGATAGTTCTCGTCCACGGAAAGTAAAAGATGGGGAGACAACAAAAATGAAAAATAAGGTGCAGACCTTAACTCCAACTAAGAAGAGAATGGGAGCAAAGGAGGAAGAAATTAGGAAAAAGATGAAGTATCATAAAAAACCTCCAACGATCATTATCACAGAGGACGATGTCGAGTTGGTAGTAGACAAAGTCCAAGATAGAGGAAAGGATGTAGTACATGCAACATAGGTGCAAATGAAGGAGATCATGGAAAAAATGGTAGAAGTACACGATATCTTGCAGAGATTGCAACTCAATACAGTGCATCCTCTAGCAGCACTGCAAAAAGAAAACGAATAGGAAACATCATGCAGATGGAGCAGGAAGAGACCGTGCAGACAAGAGTAGTGAGTAGTGACATATTCACAATCACACAAGACACGGTGGAGATGGATGAACTGACAACGTAGAGACCAAAAAAATATGTGGATCATATGGAGTTGTTCATGGAGAAAATACCCACAAAAGCGTTATATGGACTGCAAGAAAGTGTAATGCAGAAAATGCAATCTAGAGCTAGGGAAGATGCCACCAATATAGAAATCGACCATGAAGTGAAGGAGATTCTACAAGTGGCATGTGATAAAATCATGCTGGAAAAAGGAGGAAGAGAAGCAATGCACTGACAATTTGGAGAAGAAGCTCACAGAGGTATACAAGAGTATACTCGACTGCGCATAGGAATAGGGGGTTACAATAGAAGAGAAGATACAACAAATTTTGTAGACCGTGGATAGGTACAAACAAGAAATAGATAAGTTAACTCTGATCACACCGCCAGAGGTGAAAGATAAGAGTGATCAAGAGGCTATTGCGCATGTAGAAAAGACAACACAGGAGGATAAAGAACTGGCATAATTGTATATAAGGACTGCACAGATTTGGACAAGCCTTGAAGAGGATGAAAAGATACAATAGTTGAAGCAGAGGGAGGAAAAATTGAACGTGGTGGTTCAGGATTTGAAGAAGAGACATAAAATCATGGACATCTCCCTCAGAATGAAGGAAGCACGAGAACTGGAGAACTTGCAGGAAGAAGTGAAGACTGTGTAGGAGTAGAAACAAGCAAGGCATGCTTAGTTGGAGCCATTTCAGGAACAAGCAAAAGGGACGGTCGACGAGCTCCAAGCAGAAATGGAAAATGGGAATAGGTGCTCACGAAAAGTAGAAAAGTGATGACAGAGAACATAATAGTGTAGGGTTTGGAGACATTAGTAGGGAAGAGTGTAGAGGCCAAAGATAAAGTGTCATAATTGGCACAAAAGTTTCATGTGCTGGAGGTAGCATTGCAGAAGGTGTAGTGAGACTAACATGGCTTGGGACAAGCTACATGTTAATGTTTGGGGCCTACTGGAGCAGGAAGGTTTGGAGAACAACACAACAAGTGAGGAAGAACACCGCACCACATTTTGAGGTAAAGCAGCGCGCACAGAAGGATTTGTGGAAATCCGATGCAAATGTGGACAAGCCTAGCCTAGTTAGGGTTAGGGTTTTGGGATGGATTGTAAGGGTTTATAACCCACTTTTATAATATAAATAAATGGTATAAGGGAGATTAGAAAATAATCAATCAATGTGATAGACATATATTGATCAATAGTATTATCTTGTTTGTTTTAGAGAACCTTTTTGGAATTTTTCTAAGTTGAAGTTTGTTTTGAGAGATGTAGGGTCAGGTCGCAAGATGTGGATCTTGGTGCGATCCTGGTATGCCTCACTACTCACTACTCTTATGTAATGCACGCAATGCCCTTTTTTGATGAATAAGAATAAAGAAGCAGAAGATATTTGTGGATGTATCCCAAGGGGGGATGAACCACTGTAAAACCATGTGTGCAATGTGTTTTGATGTGTTATTATTTTTGCAGTATCTTTATTATTGTTTTTATAGCAAAACTGTCGCAACATCTCTAAAATGAAAAATATTTATAATTTTTTGTCCATTGGAATTCCGATGATAGTTGACCAAGTCAATGTTGATTTTTTCAAACAATGGGTAATTGTTTGAAGAGAGAAATGGTTAGTAGTAGTATCGCCGGTATTGAGATGAATATATAGGTTCATCAAAATAATGACACCTTGGCCTAGACGTCTCAAGTGCAATGAGCATTGGTTTTGATCACAAGTCCAAAGAATTCGGGCAGGATTGAAAAAAAATGAAAATTTTAAATATTTATCTTAAATATGGAGCATTCCTTGGGTTGGCAAGCTGAGAGGAAAATCAAATTATGGTTGGAGTTGTTGTTAGAGTTGTTAAATTGTATAATTATTTTTTCTAATTATTGTGATGTAAATTTTCATATATGTATATCGACATAGAGTGCATCAAGGATGGTGCAAAATTGTAGGGGAGGGGGAATGTAACATCCCCACTATAATCCCCCATTTAATTAATGCTTATGTAGATATAATGTGTGGCTATGACCAAGCGATGTAATATGTGAATTGTATTTCTATGTTTTAATAGTAAAAATGTGATGATGACTACTAAGGGGACATGGACAAGAGTTGGGGGTTGAATTAATCCACAAGAGAGGGGAGTGTCTAGGATAATGTCCAAGAGGGGTCAAGGGGGAATTACCCATGTATATTAATCCAACCTGTTTTCCTAAATTTGTTATTTGTGTATGAACCTTCCCATTTTATAATTGAGTGTTCCCAAAGCCAATCATTGAATACATGTAATATGGTGGGTGTGACTAGTTATTTGGCACACCGGGGTTGAGTGCAATCAGCTTGGGAAGAGTGTAAGGAAGGCAAGCCAAAGAGAGGAAATTCATATGGGTGGGGTGTTATGAGGAAAATCTCTCTATGGTTAGGGGTACACCACAACAAATGGAATGACATGCATAAATCATCTCTAATCCCAAGTATTTTATATAAATGAAATGCTAATAAGACAAGGCTAAGAGCCTATCTCATCCGGACGTTTGAAGAATATCGTCGTTGAGCACGCAACCCAAATATTTATACCTGCAACTTGTCCTCAACAACCAATATACACAAGCATATGGTGATAATATATAATGTTAGCATACATATTAGCATAATACATTAAAACACATGACAAATATGCCCATGGAATAATAATTCAAATATTTTCAAGATATCAATTGAACAAGAGAAGAGTATTTCTATTAAAATAATCAACATAAGTACATAGGTGACAAACTCATGTAACAACACATATAGGAACCGAGAAACTAAGTCCCTCTAACTGGGCCTCCACCACTTCAATCCTCCACCAAAGTAAATCTCATATATAGGAGTCAATTAGGTTCTCCATCACAAAGAAGGAAGAGCTTGGGGGCTGAACAAGGAGTTTAGACTTTCAAGGAGAAAGGGATGCAGACTCAATATGAAGTGAAATTTCTCCAGAGTTATTTTCTCTCAAAGTTGAATTTTTCTCTTTCAAGGCTTGGATATGGCTCAATTTATAGCCTTCAAATGGAACTAAAGGGTCGATTCAGAGTGTTTCCAGTATGTGGAAGGTCAAGGATCATGGATCTCATGACATGGCATGGAAACCTGAGATAATTTTTAATTTTGAGCAACAAACCTGATGTATGTGGGTTGTAGTGAAGAAACATGTGTGCACACTTGTTGTATAATTGATAGGGCGTGTATATGTGGAAACATATGTTGTTTTGGCTCTGGAATGAACAAAAAGGGACTTCAAGTATGGAAAGGGAAAATGGAAGGCCATCTAAGCTAGTTCCATGGAGTGAGGAAACACTTGATGTAACATGGGTAGAGGAGTTTTACATATAAAGTTTTTATGCATGAAGGGAAGGTAGAGAAAAAGAAAAAGAGCTTGAATCTGATGCATCCATGGAGGGAGAATTTTATATCATTTTGGAGTGTATTTGGAATTGTAAAATGAAGAACCAATTTGTGAGTCCTACAAAGTGAACTTTTGGGTGAGTTGCACTGTAACAACAAGTATGTTTTGTTGGTTTTCTAGTATTTTTTATAGCAGTGGGTTCCCTTGAGTTCCCAATTGAGATATTCATGGTTACCTATGCTAGGGAGACCCAGATAAATGAATGGGATTCCCGAGGCACTGATATCAATGAAGGGGTACATTCCTTGGGTTGGGCAGGTCAAGAGGAAGAGATCTGATGGATTATCATAATAGTTGTAGGAAGATATCAATGGGTTGTGAGTTTTGTGAGTTGTGAGTGGACAGTGAGATACCACCCTATTTTTTTATTACTAACCTTAGCTAGGGGGTGACTAGATGTTGAGATTTGGAAGAGTTAGTATACAGTTGGGTGGAAATTCCATCCCAAGCATCTAGTTGCATAAACATTTTTATAAGATAATTGTTTTATCTTGTTGTTGTGTAAAGTTTTGTGTTATTGTTGTGCATGAATTCTATGTAAATATGAACGATTTATATGATGATGTAAAGAGTTTTTTAGCTGCATTTCATGTTGATTATTATTCTTAGTCCTAAGGTCTGCACCTGCCTTATAAAGGGAAAAGTTAGGCCACCTATCAGTTTAGAATGATTGTTTCTTTTAATTTTTGTTGGTTGGTCAGAGGGTTATTCTATCAAGAAAAAAACAATGTTGGGTTGGAAAAATAATATGGATGAGGGTCCTCCTTGGCTGGTGGCACAATAATGACATACCAGTGAAATAATAGAAAACAAAGGGAAACAGAAAACTAATCAATGAATAATCTATTGCAAGAAATTCAATACTTAAAATATCATTTCAAGACATTAAACATGTATAAAGACACAATTACTCCTTTAGGTTGCGATAAAAAAAAATATTCACCAATCATTAGCCGTTTTCATGGGTTGCATATCAATAAAGAAAAGTTACACAATAGCTAAAAGGAAATGACATGTATTTTGCACAATTCAAAAACTACATTCAAGATAAGATAAAAACACATGAAGATTTGAATGAAACACTGTCATCAAGAGTATGTTCACCAGGTAGAGACATTTAATCCATGCATATAACAGGTCCAACTAGTCTAATGTAGTGCTATTATTTCCCCAAAAAAATCTAAGCCCCCATTCAAAACATTCAAATACCCCCTATTTAACAGAGTTGCAAAGGTTCTCATCCTTAGGGGATTGAGACCTAATTTTAGTTAATTGTTCATAAAACGAATTATTAACTTGACTATGATACTGGAATTAATCAACAAGAGTGATTCTTATCACACATAGAAGACCACTCTCTTCTCTAATCTAAGAAAATGTTGGAATTAATCAACTAAAAACTATTACTGTCTCTGAGACAAAACTGTTGCATGTGATGGAGGAACTGAATCGACAAAAAATAGGACTTGGAGTGAAAGAACAAATCTTTTTGTTGAGTAATGGCATGCTTGTGAGATGTTGGAGGCCACTGGAGACAACTAGTTGCATGAGCATATCTCTTGCTTGAGGGGGAGGTAGTCTACTGAAGTGTTCTGGATCTATTCTGCATTGACCTAGGACTGAGACTTAGCTCTATGCCTATGTCTGATATTTTAGAAGGTAAGTGCACTCTGTCTCCACTGTAATTGGCCCTTCTTCTCGCTTTCTTTGTGATTAACTGGTTGTGAACAGGAAAACATAGAGGTGGGCATCCAATAGGAAGACATGATACGTGAAGGTTGATGATGTGGATGTATATGAAGTGGAGGTGAGTGGAGGTGACCTAATGTCATTTAAGCATGTTATTGCGGAAGTTGTCGAAGGTTGTTTGGTTCCACGCCGCTCTAGCCCTCACAATCCCCCAAAAGCTGCTATGTACCCTTCCAATAGTGCCATAGTTCTAATTGTGGGACTGCTTTGGAAAATTAACGTTCGAACAGTTTACATCCTCATAATGAAGCATGGTCATTGATTTGATTGGAATCTATGATCCGGGTGATATTTACCTACTACAAGGATCAACTGTTCTTCATGATTTGAGATCAACGGTCCCCGATCAATTTGGGAGTTTTGGCTTCGGGCCCTTTCAATGCATAGTTCTTACCATCCTTTTGAGTACTGTATTTCTGAAGTGAGTGACTTGCCTCCACATGTCCTCTGGATCTGGAAGGTCCAGATTCACTTCGGGAGTTCAGGCTTCGAGATGTTTTGTCTCCTTGCTCACACAATCCTCCAAACTGTTGTATATCCAAAGAGGGAGATATGTCGTTGCATGTCCTTAACGATGGACGGTCCAGATTCACTTCGGGACTTCGAGTGTTTCGGGCTTCGAAAGTTTGTAAATGTTGTGCTTGGAAATATTCCAGAGTGCTAAGTCTTTGAATATGACATGGCAGCCAAATGACATATTGATGACATGTCATGAAAAGAAGGGTGACACGTGTCATGTGGAAATGGGAAAATGATGCCACCAAATGACCTGGAATGAGTGCCACATGCCTCAACTGATGGTTGTCACATGCTTCGACACTTCAGGCTTTGGGAGTTAGGCTCTCCGGGAATTATGGTAATTCTTTCTCTAGTGCGCCGCAAACCTTCTGGAGTTATACGTCTCCGAAGTGAAAGATTTGTCTCCAAGTGTCCTTGTTGATGAACAGTCCAGATTCACTTCCGGACTTTGGGTGTTCAGGCTTCGGGAGTTTATGAATGTTGTGATTGGAAATCTCTCGGAGTGGTATGGGCCCAAAGGTGATGTGGAAGGATCTCGAGACTTTGGGACTTCGGTGCTTAGATACTTGAAGTAATTCTTGTATTTCGTGGATTCTATATTGATGTTAAACCCCATGCGATTTCGACACTCAGAATGCATAAAAACCATTGATATGATTGGCCTGATGGATCTGCATCGTCGAAAGTTAACATATCTATTCCCACAATTTGAGCCCGAAATTGACCTCTCTGGATTGCTACATTTTTCCACGGGCATTTCTTATGCATACAAAAACTTGGCCGACCTATTGTGAGCTCAATCAATGGAAAACATGATGACAAAAATTCCAAACCAAATACGACATGTAATTATCCTTAAAAAAAAAAATAGAAACGGAAATGTGCAAAGACTCAATCAAGAAAGAAACGAATAAGAACCAAGTCACTCAGTAATGGGAAATTGACTTAACCAACTAGAAGAGGAAAAATTGATGAAGGCATAGGGAAAAGAGGGAGGAGAGGGATGGGTACAGACCTAGGTTACAACATTGGCTCCAACTAGGGATAGCGTGTCCCTTTGAGGTGTTAAGAACTCTAGATCGGTTCCTTGAGATTAAATAACTTCTCTTACCTTCCATTTCTTACTTTTGTTTGTCTTCCAACCCTGTGTTATCTTCTATTGTGTCTCAACCATGCATTTTATTGAATTAAAAACTGAGACTGCACCCCAGTGCTTTGTTGGGCTATGGAATATTTACTGAAACTACAGCTAAACCCTAGTGCCTTTGTTGGGATATGGAGTCTCTTATTCAAACAAGCTACTGAAAATCAAAAAACTAAAAAACAATAAAATGCTAGAACTATGAGTTTATTCTCCAATACCTACTTTATGCAGCTAAAAACCAACTCAATCATGTGTAATTCCACTTCCAATGAAACCAAGAAAACATTTGACTGAGAATCGTAACTCTGTGCAGGTCACTGTTTAGAATAATACAAAGAGGATATATAAAATGCGACAAAAAGTTGGCAGGCATCTGGTACTTACAGTTGCAAATGATGATCATGCTAAAAATTCCAACCTTTGGGATTTTGGAAAAATAAGAATCCATCCATCTCGCTATTGGATCTTGAAACTCATGAAAAGCCTCCAACTGGTTGAGAGGACAAAGTTGTTGTTCTATAAGATATGTATTGTAGACAAGACTGATTTGCTCCTACACTCAGAATTCTTGTCATCATGTTTGTCATTAATTGAGCTCACAGAAGGTCGACCAAGCATTTTGTATCCATAGGAAATGACCATGGACAGACGTCGCAATCCAGAGTGGTCAATTTCAAGCTCAGATTGTTGGAATAGACAGGTTAATTTTTGACGGTGGAGATCCATCAGGCCAATCATATTGATGATTTTTGTGCATTCAGAGTGTCAAAATTGTGTGGGGTTTAACATCAAGAGTGAACCCACGAAGTACAAGAATTACCCGAAGAGTCGAAGTATCGAAGTCCCGAGAGCCTTCCACATCACTCTAGGCCTGTGCCACTCTGAAACATCTCCAAGCACAACATTCATAAACTCTTGAAGCTCGAACACCCAAAGTTCCGAAGTGAATCTGGAGAGTCCATCAACGAGGACACATGGAGGAATATCGTTCACTTCAGAGACTTACTGTGTCACCTCCACTCACCTCCACTTCATCTACATCCACATCATCCACCTTCACATGTCCTGTATTCTTATTGGATGCCCGCTTCCACATCTTCATGTTCACAGCTAGTTCATCACAGAGAAAGCGAGAAGAAAGGTCAGTTACAGTTGAGACATAGTGCAATTAGCTTCAAAAATCTCAAACATAGACAGAGAGTTAAGTCTGAGTCCCAGGTCGATGCAGAATATCTCCAGAACACTTCAATAGACTACCTCTCCCTCAAGCAAGAGATCTTCTCATGCATCATGTTGTCTTCAGTGGCCTCCAATAGCTTGCAGGCATGCCATTACTCAACACAGAGCTCTCTTATGTCACTACAAGGCCTATTTTCTGTTGATTCAATTCCTCCAACGCATGCATCAATTCTGTCTCAGAGACAATAGTAGTTTTTAGTTGATTAATTCCAACATTTTCTTAGATTAGAGACAAGAGTGGTATTCTTTGTGTGATAAGAATCAGTCTTGTTGATTAAGTCCAATGTCAAAGTCAAGTTAATAATTTGTTTTATGAGTAGTTACCTAAAATTAGGTCTCAGTCCCCTAAGGATGAGAACCTTTGCAACTCTGTTAAATAGGGGGTCTTTGAATGTTTTGAGGGTCAAATGTTTTTTGGAAAAGAATAGCACTACATCAGACTGGTTGGATTCATTCTATGCATGGATTAAAGCTTTCTACCTTGTGAACATACTCTTTATGACAATGTTTCATTCAAATCTTGATGTGTTTTTATCTTATCTTTAATGCAGTTTTTTAATTTGCACAAAGTACCTGTCATTTCCTTTCATCTATTGTGTAACTTGTCTTTATTGATATGCAACTTGTGAAAACAGCTAATGCTTGGTGAATATTTTTTTTTAGCGCAACCTGAAGGATTAATTGTATGGTTATACACGTTTAATGTCTTGAAATGATATTTTAAGTATTGAAATTCTTGCAGCAAATTATTCATTGAGTAGTTTGTTGTTTCCCTTTGTTTTCTATTATTTCAATAGTCTTCCATTAGTGTGCCGCCATCCAATGTGGACCCTCATCCATATCATTTCTCCAAACCAGCCTTGCTTTTGTCTTGATAGAAAAATCCTTTGACCAACCAACAAAAATTAAAAGAAACAATCATTCTAAACTGATAGGTGGCCTATCTTTTCCCTTTAGCAGTTAGGTGTAGACCTTAGGACCAACAAGGACCATCATGCCTAGGATGCTTTTGATTCACTAAAGGAGAAACTTAGAAAATCCCATTTAATCAGTCTCCCAGACTATGATAGGTATTACATACTCTATCTACCCTCCTATGAAATCTCGGTTGCCAGAATCCTCGTGTAGGGAGACAATGACCAATGCCAATACATCATATAGTACATCAACAAGAACCTCTCTAGGACACCCCTCAAGTACAATCACGACGAGAAACTAGCCCTTACAGTCATTATTTCATTTCAAAATTTGCACCATTATATCTTTATTTGTACCACCAAAGTCGTCATCGATTCCAACCCCATGCATTACCTATTAAGTCACCGTTAGATTAATGGAAAATTAGCTCGTTGAATGGTCATCCTTCAAGAATAGGACCTAGAGTTTACCACACCCAAGAGCAAGAAATCCCTCATTCTTACTAAAATCCTTGTAGATTTTCCTTCCAACTCTGTCGACCCCCCAGTCAATGAAAAATTCTCAGACGAGCATTTATTCCTCATCTCCTCCACACACCCATGGTACGACGATATTTTGGTCTACATCTGCACTCAAAATTTTGGGCCACACTTATCTCATGACGATCTTTGTCACATTTGAAACCAAGCCTTACGATACCTCATCATAGGCGATGTCCTCTACCGTAGAGGTGTCGACACGCTTCTTCGACGATGCCTTACCCTAGATGAGGCTGAGACAGTCATGAATGATTTCCACAATGGACCATGTGGCGGTCATTTATCCCACATGAACACTACCCAAAATATCATTCGGGAAGGTTACTTTTGTCCCACATTATTTCATGACTACATTCATGCATTTAAATGGTGTGACAAATGTTAATTGTATGCACAAAAGGCTTGGGCACCACCTGCACTCTTACACCCCGTAATCACAGTCAACCCCTTCTGTAAATGGGGCATCAATTTCATGACATACAATACTCTGTCCAGTAAAAGACACAAGTGCATAGTAGTCTTCATTGACTACTTCACCAAATGGGTCGAAGCAATGCTCACATTCAACAATAGGACCGACACTGTGAAACATTTTTTCTTCAACCATGTGATCGCTCCCTTCAGTTTCCCCCTATAGTTAGTCTACAACCATGGAAAGCACTTCAAGAATGAATTATTCAAAGAAATATCATCCAAATTAGGATTCACCCATGAGTTCACCTCACCCTATTACCCACAGTATAATGGACAAGACGAGGTTGTCAATAAAGTGCTCAAAACCATGCTCCAACACATCATCGACAAACACAAAACCAATTGGCACCATATGATTTTTCCATCCTTATAGGCATATCGAACAACTATCAAAACAACCATTGGTTTCACACCCTTCCACTTGGTCCACAACATTGAATCCATCCTCCCCATCAAGTTTGCAATCCCCACATTACACACGACAATCGATCTCTTTCCCAATACACCGCCCCTGGAGAAACAATTGTTATCTCTTGAATCCCTCGATGAATATCGATAGGAATCCATACAAAATAATAAAGCAGCCAAAAGTGGACCAAATCCACCTTTCACCACCAATTTACCCTTCGGTCATTTACCGAAGGCGACCTTATCCTTGCCTACGATATCGCCCATGATACTCTCAGCCATGGAAAATTCGAATCCCTATGGCGGGGAACCTATGTCATCCACCATTTCCTTAGTAAGGGCACCTACATATTAAGTAACCCTAGAGGCACTACTGTAAAGGACCCAGTCAATGGGTCATACTTGAATAATTTCTACCCATGAGTGTAACCACTTTACCTTAGGTTTTTGTAGTGTCTCCAAGGTCGAGCCCCATTGCAAATCAGGATATATGAAATGAATTGTAAACATGTTCTATAGGCTGGTGAGCCAATTTTTGTATAAGCTGGTAGGCTTATGTGTTTGTTAGGCCAGGGATTTCGTGTATCGAGTTTCCCAGTATCGCGAAATCTCAGGGTCTGTAAAGACCGTTCGATGTGAGAAAGATCTAACTGTTGGTTTTACGTGTGGAATTTCATATCGGGGATTGGGTGTTGGAAATCCTGACATCACTACAACAAGAATCGTGAAATCATGAAACGCGATATCCCGACGGACAAAATAACCGTGTGGGGGCCACAGGATCTGAGAGGTGGATAGGTGGCACGCCGTTTCGGGTTTACGCGGCGAGAAGTCCTGAAAATTTATGCATTTAGGATTCGCGATATTGCGAACTCCGAAACGTCGATGGAGTGAGGGACCATTGAATAGTCAATTGGCGCCATCGGGAAAGGACCGACAGGAAGTTGTTGATCGATGTTTGTATCATTGGGATATCAGGGATCCTGGTGACAAAGTGCTTATGTATTTTGGAATCATGAACCGCAAAATCCCGATAAGTGGGAGCCAGCTATCAGCTAGTCGGGATTTGAAGAATCGGGAATCGTGGGGACAAGAAGTCCATGAATTGTGAAACTCTAAACCCTGAAACCCCGATGAGAGGTTTGACTACGGTCACGGGGTAGAGGTCGCGTGGACTAGGAGCTAAGCCAGGAGGGCTAACGTGTGAAGGGCGCGTCAGGATTCGGAGAATTGCGAATCCTGAGGACATGTGCATTTGGACATGGGAAGTCTGAAAATCCAATAGGAGGTATGAATGTGGTCATATAATGAGGTCGTGTGAACCCCGAGTCTATCCTGGAGAGTTAAACAGGAGTTCTCCAGTACCGAAACCCTGAAAACCAAAGTTCTGAAATCCCGAAGTGCCGAAAATGAAAGCTTCAACAACACGAAAATTGGAGAGCCGAACGAGAAGCTCAGAAAACTCATTTGGAATCGAAATGTCTTTTGTTCTTGTTGGTATTAGTTATAAATGCTGAAGATTGTTCATGAAGTTTTGATGGCCTGACAAACTTCAAATTTAATTGCACAGTGTGTGTGCAGAGTTCAACAGAGGTCAGTACCCCAGTAACCAACGCTGAGTATGGAGTGGGGAAAGGTGCATATTAACCCTGAAATAGAAGACGAACAGGAAGGAAAGGATGTTAACCTGGGAGTCGAAGGATTGAACTCCAATGGGCATGGAAAATAAAAGGATAAGGAAGGACACATAATGAAAATCCTTGAAGGATTGCAAAGAGAGGCCAAGGCTCGCCAAGATAATAACCGAAAGCTCATGAAAGTTAGGGACCGGCAGGGTGCATTAAACTTAAAATTTTTGAAGAGTCTAGAAAGAATAGAGAAGAAAATTGATAAAGGAGGAGACTCAAGTATGACAGAGAGTCGCAGAACCCATGGGAGAAGAAGTAGGTCAAGGAGTGGTAGCCAACATCTTAGTCACTCCCAAAGTCATTCTGACAGTAAGACACACAGTAGTTCAAGCCCATCCCCTACTAGAAAACATCGAAAATCTGGAAGTGAGGAATTGAAAGGAGAGATGAACAAGATTAAGCCTCCAACATTCGATGGAGAACATAAGAAGGAGGAAGACGTCGAGACATGGTTGCTTGGCATGAAGAAATACTTCCAATTGTAGAATTATTCCGCCCATGCAGAAGGAAGAATTGCAATGTACCAACTGAAAGGAAAAGCATCCATGTGGTGGGATCAGTTTGTGTAGGTGCAGCACATCAGAGAGAAAGAGGTCACTTGGAAGGAATTTAAGAGGTATTTCGAGAAGAAATACCTGACTAAAATATACTATGACAGAAAGATGAAGGAGTTCTTCGAACTAAAGTTGGGCAGTACGACCATTGATGAGTATGAACAAAATTTTCTGGAACTAC
>JASDQU011400870.1:32896-44392 GCA_032191745.1 Picea mariana
TTGTACCATGTTTCCTATATATATACCAAGGAGATCTAGTCTTGGGATCATCTTATCTTATCTTGTACATTGAAGATCTTGTAAAAGGATGTTTCCCCTTCAAAGTGGATTTTTATCCATTGATGTTTTATCATTCTCAAGGCATTGGTTCATAACATTTTGTATCAGAGCATCGATCCTAGGGTTTTGCTACTCCAAGTGAGTTATCTTTGAATTTTCACTAAAAAAAAAAAATCTAGGACGTTTCAAATAGTAAAATTTTTTGGAGATTGAGGAAATATATCAAAGAACATGTGGTAAAAATTTTAGGTTCTAGTTCATTATATTTTTAGAGATATATCCTATGGAAGTTAGGGTTTGTGACTAGTGCTGAAATTAGTCTCAAACGAGTCATCTTTTTATTTTCACTAAAAAAAAATTTGTGAAGTTTCAAAATCTGAAATTTTCATAATGCCAAGGAGAAATATTTAGTTACACGTGGAAAAAAAAAATATTTTTTGAATCATCATAATTTGTGAGATATATCTTGTGGAAGTTGGGGCTATTTACCAATCCTAAAATTAGTCTTAAACATGACATTTTGGTGTAACTTTTATCAATGAAGGTTCAGACTGTGAAATTTTCAAGAGTCTATGAATTCATATCAGAGTCTTATAGGCTGAAATTTTATACTTATAAGGGTTCAAATTTCATATATATATCAAGACAAATGTCGGCCATCCAAACATTATCCAAATTAGGGTTTGAAAGGTACATAACTTACAATTGGCATAACTTTTGATTGGAAGATATTTTTTGGTGATTCAAAATTTGTTATAAAGAGGGATAATATGAGAATTATGGTTTTCTCATATGGCTCTAAAGGTTCCTCCAAAATTTACTTCACCAAATAAACCTCCAAAAAGCTCAACCATGACTCAAGAAGAAAGAGAATAAATTTTTCACCAGATTGGAAAGGTRGAAAAGAAGATGGATAAAAAYAGGAAAGAGATGGAWAATAAGATGGATGAAAATAGGAAAGAGATGGAAAGTAATATGGATGAAGATTGGGAGCATATGGAAAAATAACATGCTAAAATTACAAAATTCCATCTCTTCCATTATCTTACATACACTAAATGAGAGACTCCCTAAGGGAGATATCAAAATGAAAGGAAACCATGAAAATGTAGAGGAAATAAATATTGAGTCCCAGAATCATGATTATTCATCACTTCAAGATCCATATCATCAAGGTTTGAATGTGGCACCAAGGAACTACTTCATTCCAAAGATCAATATGAGGAAAATTTATGGTAAAGATCCTATAACATGGATATTCCAGATGGAGTAATTCTTTGATCTACACCAATTTCCAAGCTTACAAAAGGTACATATCACATGCTTGTATTTAGAAAATGATCATTTTGTTTGATATCAATGGCTTTGTGAAAGAAAAAATAATTATTTTATCTCTTGGTCCATTTTTACAGATGAATTGAGATCACATTATGGGGATATTAAGAGCAATACATTATTTAGTCAATTGATAAATCTTCGACAAAAAGTTCCAATTACAAAGCACATTCAACAATTCCAAAAGCTCAGTCTTAGGGTAAATAACATTCCTGAGGATAATTTATTAGATCTCTTTATGGGAAATTTAAAGGATAGCATTCAACATGAGGTGCATCTCTTCAAACCTAAATCCATAGAAAAATATTTCAGTATGGAAAGGAAAGTGGAAAACAAAAATATGGCTACTAGAAGAGTGACCACTAACAACTATAGAGAGCACCATGTTATCTCTCCTAACCGCACTCAACCAAAAAAGTTGACACCTCRGMAAATGGATGAAAGAAGAGAAAAGGGACTATGTTTCAATTGTGACAACAAGTATAGTAAGGGGCATAAATGTGGTGAGAATAAATTATTCTACGTAGACTTTAAAGAGGGAGAATATCAAGAATTGGAACCATCACAAGATATAGATCTAGAAGAGACTGATCCAACGATATATTGTCATGCATTGATTGGCATCAGTACTCCACAAACCCTCAATATAGAAGGATATATCAAAAAGAAAAAGGTAATAGTGTTGTTTGATTCTGGTAGTACCCATAAATTCATTAATTATAAATTAGCAAAAAGTCTCAATTGCTTTGTATTTCTAGCACCAGAGTTTCAAGTAATGATTGCAGATGGAGGTACCATAAATTGTTCAGGGAAGTGCCATAGTATTAAGATTTATGAGGGAGTATTTATTGGATATTCCCATGATTTCCATCCAAATGGGTGGTGTTGATGTAGTATTAGGGGTGCAATTGTTACAATCATTAGGAACTGTGGCCCTTAATTTTCAAGACCTTTTCATGAGATTTTCCTCGAAAGGCAAGGAAATTAAGCTTAAAGGTATCCAAGGAAACCCTCTATTGTGATAATCTCTAATAGCATGAAAAAATTACTCAAAAAGGGACACCATGGTGTAATTGCAAAATTGTGATCACTAGATGTTCAAACACCTACATCATCTTCTCAATTGGATCTTTGAATAGTTATCAACAATCATTCCAAGGTATTTGGATAAATTCACAAGGGTCTTCCACCTGCTCGAGATCATGACCATGCTATTCATTTGAAACCAAACAGTGTACCACCTAACATTAGGCCTTACAGGTATCCATATGCATAGAAGAGTGAGATTGAGCATATGATCCAATAAATGTTAAGAGGTAGGCATCATTTATCCTATCCAAAGTTATTTCTCTTCACAAGTGCTTATGATGGTTATGAAAAAGGATGGTTCATGGCATATGTGTCCAGATTATAGATATCTAACAAAATTACCATCAAAGATAAGTTTCATATTGTTGTCATTGATGAATTATTAGATGAATTGCATTGAGAAATTTTCTTAACTAAGTTTGATCTTCATTTGGGATATCATCAAATCATAATGAGGTAGGAATACATTCCCAAAACAAACTTTGGAACACATGAAGGTTGTTATTAGTTTTTGGTTATGCCATTTGGACTTACTAATGCACCTTCAACATTTCAAAGCTTGATGAATTCTATTTTCAAACCCTTCCCTAGAAAATTTGTGTTATTATTTTTTGATGACATACTAATATACAAAAAATCTTGGGAAGATCATGTACAACATGTTGATAGAGTATTACAACTATTGGAATAGCAACAGATTTATGCAAATCCTTCCAAGTTTTCCTTTGGGGTTAAAGAAGTGGAACATTTGGGTCATATTGTATCTCATGAAGGTGTAAAATTTGACCTTAACAAAATTAAATCTATGGGAGAATGGTCAATGCCTAAAACCTTAAATAAAATTAGAGGATTCTTAGGATTGGAAGGCTCTTACCACAAGTTTGTCAGGAACTATGGTCAAATAGCAACACCTCTAACAACATTATTAAAGAAGGAATCATTTTCTTGGACTCAAGAAGCAACCAAATATTTTGAAAAACTTAAGGAGGATATGTGTACAACTCATTTCCTAGCCACACTTGACTTCACAAAAACATTTATTGTGAGTGTGATGCCTCAAGCCATGGCATTGGTGCAGTTTTAATGCAATAAGGAAGGCCCCTTGCGTTTGAAATTAGCCAACTTAAAGGAAAAAACTTACTCAAACCCATTTATGAAAAATAAATGTTGGTCATACTACATGAAGTTAAGAAATGGCACCCTTACCTGATAGGGAGACACTTCAAAGAAAAAACAGACCATGATAGTTTGAAGTAATTTATGGAGCAATGATTATCTTCATAAGAGAAACAAAAGTGGGTTAGAAATATGTTAGGTTATGACTTTGAAATTATCTACAAAAAAGGAAAACACAATATTGTGGTAGATGTACTTTTGAGGAAAGAAAAAGAAACAGAGGGTTCATTATGTGCTATTTCTATTCCACAATCTGATTGGGTGGAAGAAGCAATGATAGTGAAGACATGAATAATTCCCTGTTTTTTGTTGAAGGGGACGGGGTTGGAAACCCATGACCTGTATGCGATGGGGTATGTGAACCCTATAGCGCATAATTTTTCAATTTTGGCTTTGATAGCCACTGCTTTGGATGGGTGCAGTGGGCATTGCTTTTATCATACAGGGGTGATATATGGCTAGGTGTCGATGTGATGTTCGATAATAGAAGGATCGAGGCCGGGTATCTCTGTATATGACTAGGAAAAAATATGTCGGTATTCCTGAAAGAGAGCTTTGTAATCTGTGAGGTCTTTAGGGGAGCATGCGGCACCAATGGTGATTTCTTCTATGATTCCAGGTTTGATGGAAATATCAATTTTGACAGTGGGGTAAATGTTGGCCATGTTGCCTTCTTCAAAAGCATCGGGGGCAGGAATAGGGTTGTTGAACTAGTCTATATGCCCAGACGGAATGAAATCCTTAGTTTTGATTGTGCATATGGAGGCTTGACTAGGAGGGCCAAAGGCTTCCTGTGAGAGAAAGAGCGCTCTATGATGAAGCGCATTCCATAGGCAATCGAGTGTAGTTATCTCCTCTAGGATATCTTCGTCATGGTGAAAAATGTGAGAATATAGTGGATCCAAAGGAGGAACCTTGATGATTGTCACCATGTGATTATCTTCAGAGGGTAAAGATGTAGAAGGGGTATCACAACTATGGTGCAATGGCATGCTTGACATAAACCAAATGTCTAGATATTGTGGGTTGTAGACTATGGTTGGGGGTAAAAAATCATGAGGGAAATGAACTGGAGAATTGGGGGGATTTGCGGGAAAATCCTCAGACAGTCTATCTAGGAACCATGGAGGGGTAGGAAGTGCCTTAGGTTCAAGGGAGGTGATGTGAACATTATTTGGATAGGGAGTAGGGAGAATCACTTGTATCGCAGGAAGTGAGGGGTTTGGAAGATTCTGAATAAGGGCCATTTGACGACGCCTGTATTCAATGATCATGGGACACTGGTATGTGAAATGATCAAGTGATTCATAAAGAGAGAAAGGTCACCTCATCCATTACTTGACTGAGGTTGTGAGATAATGGATGTCAGTGACTCGGGTACTCGATGACATGGGTGGAGAGGAATCTTGCTGAAATCTTTGGCATACTGTCGTTAGTGTCTATCAAAAATGAGGTAGCATAGGGAAATGATGATTATAGTGGCCATACTCTAAACAGATGGCACATGCGAATTTGGTTCACAGCCCTTTGTTTCTTGTAGTAGGGGACACGGGGGTAGTACTAGGGGTGCTTGGTGAAGCGATGAGCGAGGTAGTTTCTCTAGGGAGTTGGATAAAATTGTGTAACTCGGGGAGAGAGGGACATCTATTTGTAGGGTGTCCTTATCTCTCACATAGTGCGCAAGGAGGTTGAACTCGGGGAGGAAGTGGAGTGGTGGGATCTTTCTTCTTCCATCTGCCCCCAGCTGTGGCAGGGGAGATAGCAAGTGGGGGTGAAGGTGGTGCGGTTGGAGTTAGTATTGGAATCTGCATCAAGATTCCCTCTGTTTGGGGAGGGAGGGATGGTTTAAGGACCATCGCGAGTGGGTGTACATACCATACCGAAATGGAAAGCACCATGTTGGGAATGGTAAGAATTGCGGCTAACTGAAAAGCTTGTACGCTCGGTGGGGGGTAGAAGAAAGGGATTTGAGTGATGGCTTAGGGGATTGTCTCCCAAACCAAGATTTGACCCTGGGGGAGGGTGAAATTGGGGGTGTGTGGTGTCGGAGGGTTCTTAGGGGCTTGTTGAGGTAGGATTTCTTCCATTAGTGGGACGTCGGGGAGTGGAAAGCCTCTGTGGGAGGAATGGTATCTCTATTGTCAGTTCCGTTGGAAGATATGACACACACTTGTGTTGTGTATGAGTGGGGGTGCTTCGTGGTATGTCCCCAGCAAGGATAGGTCCTTGAAAATTCTGGGACCCATCTCTACAAGTGGGTAGGCGTCGAAATTAGTGTGGACAAGAGGTAGGATGTTATCGATGTTGGAGTAATGGTTGAGTTCGTAATTTGAAACTTGGTCGATGGTGATGATCTTCCCATTGTGGGGGAACATCATCTTTCGAAACACAAAAGAGGCCACAGCCTTCATAGTGTACATGTAGCTACATCCAAACAAGATGTTGTAATCGAGTGGGGCGTCAATAACCTCAATGTCAATAAGAATGGTTTTTCCCCCAAGTTCAACGGGGACACTTTCAAAGATCCCTTTAGGAGAGGATGGTCATCCATCATAAGCTTTTAAAGTGATGTCGGATGGTATTAGCTCAGGGGAGCCAAGTTTCTGCCATATTGTTTTGGACATGATGCATGTGTATGCACCTTCATCAATGATGCATCAATGAACTGTGATGTTCTAAATCTTGACTGGTATCTGGAAAGTTACCAAAGCAGGGAGACGGGGTTCCCTGCAATCTAGATCAAATGTGATGAATCTAGTATCAACAGGGTTGACTTCCCCCAAGGCAAAAACCAATGATTTCTATTGAGTGGTACAAGTTTGGAGAACCTCCAAAACTGACATGGCTGCAGGAGATTGTGCCAAGTCATCGACCAGACTGTAATTGTGTGCCGCCCTAGCCTGAGGGTTGTTGACATTCCATCATAATGGGATGTGAGGAATACGAATGGGTGGGTCAGTGTTAGGGAAAGGAATCATCAAAGGTTGTCTGGTTGTAACTGGAACTGCTTCTGAAGTGGTGGGAGTAGATTCAGGGGGTGTGTTGTATTGACGACTGTGCGTTTGTAGAATAATTTATTCTTCGCTAGTGAGGAGGATATTGTGATCCATCGAATTCCTAGGGTTTTGATATTGTCCCATCTGTGGTGGGGCAGGATGCATCTCCTGTTGGGTATTCATCACACCTTGGTGTGGAATAGGGTTTTGCAACACAGCCAGGGGTGGTTGTTGCAATTACTTTTGTGGGGTCTACTGAGGGGCACGTGGCGCTGGAGGACATGGCGCATTCATGGAATCTTTCATCCATTTGAAGTCGATAATTTGGGGGCAATGGTGAGTATAATGACCATGCTCACCACAAAGGACACAAGGTAAGTTCATTTGGAGGTTTTTTTTGTTGTTCCTCCCTTGGCGTTTGTTGTTATTTCCCCCTTGGGGGTTCTGGTTCCCCTGATTTTGGTTTCCCCCAGTAGGTTGGTTTTGTTGGGGGTTGTTTCCCCCTGGTCCTAGGTTATTATTGTTTCAGTTTTCCCCTTTCTTTTTGGCATTATTCGATTGATGGGTCGATTTTGTCGTATTTAGTTGTTCAAAATTTTGAAATTCCTGAATGGGAGAGGGTTGAACAAAGTTAAACCCAGTGTGTGGTTGTCCTTGTGGAGGAGAAATGGGTTGTGGAGGACCAGGAAATGGAAAGTATGGATTACTTTGTGGTGATGACCCATAGGGTGCATAGGAAGGTGTAGTGCTTTCACTAGTGCTCAGGGTGTAAGCTAAGGTAGAGGGGGTACCAGAACTTGGCTAAATAGATGGGCTCATCATGGGTGTCGATGCGGGTCCACTCATGGGTGGGAGGGGAACATTAGGGTATGGATGTTGATAAGGGGGAGGAGGGTAATAAGGGGGTCCTCCATACATCAGTGGATGTTGGGGTGTACCATACATAGGTGGTGGTTGGATGTACGGATTATGGTGTGTTGTGGCACCAATCAATCCATCCGCTAAGTGAGACATCCCAGGTTTTTCCTGGCCGAATGCTATGGGTCTTGAGGTATCGGGTAGTACCGTATATAAGTAACCTAATTGTGCATAAATGAGGTCGTATTATTGAGCCTTGCTGATGGCTTCCTCTTCATATTGGGGGAAGGTGGAGGCCACATCTTTGGCAAGGAGGGGGGTGAGTGATCTGAGAAACCAATCAAGGCATTGTTGCTTGGTGGTTTCTACTTTGCATAAACCATGTTGCCAACGCAATTCATGAATGTGGTCAGCGATATGTGTGGTTGAGGTTTGTTTAAACTCGAAGAGCAGTTCGAGACCATTGTCATGGTGGATTGGTAGTTGAAAGAAGGTCAAAAATGCTTTGGCCAAGGATTCAAAAGTCTCATGGGACCCTGATTTTTCATCCATGTACCATTTGGCCGATGGACCTATGAGTGTGCGTTGAAATAACCTTAATAGGATGGAGTCGTCCATGATGTTGTTTGAAGAGCACCATAATTGGAAGATCATGATATGGTTGGTGGGATCTTCTCCCACCTTTCCTTCAAACTCGAGAATTTCTAAAAGGTAGTTTGGTAGGCATTGTAGGCCATATGGGGTCATGCAATATAGGATCATTTGTGAGCTTTCTTAGATCTGGTATGTTGAGGGAGGCCAAATATGGCATCCGGAGTGGCAGTGGAGGATTGGTTCCAGCCATGGTGTGAGTAGGTGGTATACCTGACCCTTGAGGGGGGTTTAGTGGGGTGTACTTCTCCCTTGAGAAGAAGTGTACCCTTCGCATCCTTCTGAAGGAGAGCTAGTGGATGGATGACATTGGGAAGTGGAACCAAGAAAAGTTGATCCCAATATAGTATCACTCACAGGGGTGTGAGAGGGTTGAGCCGGTGAGTTGGAAAAACTAGGAAATCCTCCTAGAATAGGAAGGAGATTTTGCAAGCGTCTGGAATGATGGGGATTTTGTGAGTCCCCTATGATGTCCAACTAGAAAAGTGAAATGTGTCAAATGGTGATGAGAGCAATAAATGAACAAGAGTCTTTGTATAATTTTGGACCTTCACAATATATCTCACAATCGCATGTAATCACAAGAGCATCATACATAAATCAATTGAAAATAAGCATACATGTGGGTAGGTGGATTTCGTCCACGTGGGAGAAAAAAGAAAACAAATACTCATGTCCTAAAAAGATGTAATGTCCTTCCTCTCAAATAGCACTGGACCTTCTAATAGTACTCAATAGTGGGGTCTGAATCCACCGGAAGAGCAACTAGTGAAGGATGAAATAATCAGTTATAAAGAGGGGTAGAGGGTGCATATCCTGAAAGAGCTGGCAATATTTCCCAATAGCCACACAAAATCTGATCAAGGTGCAATTGCATACCATAATTGTCACCTGGGTAGATGTCCTAAAATTTGGTCACTAGGTACCTCGATCAAAGTGCGGCATTTAGATTTCCGGCCTCAGAAATGGGTCGCGGGATAGATCTCGTCCAAGAGGTGGGTGCCTCAAGGGGGGACACACAGAACAACCAGACCTCGGCCTTCAACCCTTCATGGGTATCTCCCTGCCTTATGGTGTTAGTAACACTTGACTTGGAGGATTTTAAAGTTCCCTATTTGTCAACTTCTAATGTTTGAAGATGTGAGAACCAGATAACGGGGAGTTATTTGGATGCCTATCTCCGAGATCCTACCTAGGCTAAAAAAAATCTTTTGGCACATCTTGTGGAGGAAAACTTAGTTATTTTTTAGAAAAAATTTAGATATGGTTGTTTGAGAGATTGGGGGTGTGAACCAATCTCGTTTGAATTAAGTGGGAGTGGATAATTCCTTCAAGAAATAGTGGGACGTTTCGGAATCCCTTTGGAGGAAACCTACTTCAACCTCCACAATTCGAGATGAAATTATGTGAGTGAGTAGTGACTTTGTGTGTGAGAAAGTGAAAAAATGTGCCAAATTTTTAATAAGTTAGGTGTCACCTTGCAGCATGTGGACTTTGTGTGGTCCTTTACAAGTCTTGATTACTTATCTTACTAGATGCCATTGGTACAACCTTGCGGAATTTTAAATTCCCTAAAGAACTAGCATGTGGACATATGGGTCCTTACCAATCATTTAAACTCCCTAATGTGATTTAATCTAAGAAAGCTTCAAAAACTTTCCTAGATTGCAAGGATGTGGGCATGTATGGGCCTATTACAATAATCTTTAAACTCCCCTAGTGATGTAAACTAAGAAAGTAGCTTCAAAAACTATCATAATTTTTGCAACATGTGGGCATGTATGTGCCCTTACAAATTTAAGATGTTTTGAAAAGAAAGTAAGAGGGGCCCTAGGGGGGCTTTGTCCTTTCCTAAAGATTTTGTTTTTAAGGAAGATGTAATCTTCCCTCAATCATTTTTTTGATTCTCAAGATCGCTCTATGGTGCGAGATAAGAGCATACTCAATGATTGAAGTTTGATTTCTAGTCCAATGCAAGTGTTTATATATGTGATAGCAAATGATCTTAACTTAAGTTTTACAATCAAAACAAGCCATCCATGTGGAAAAATGAAAGAAAAACAGAAGAAATATGGTTCTTTTTAACCTCCTAAGTGTCTATGTTTTGACTAACCCTTCATGTGGAAAGGGAATCTAAGTGTGGTGCATTTACAAATTGCATAGAATCAATATTTAGAAGGCTAGGGCCTTCCAAACATCACAAAAAACTCTTACAATATTGAATTTTTGGACAGATGTGCAGGCCCCAGTTTAGACAAAGGTGCATGTGGCGCCAATGCACAAAGAAACAAGGGCTTGTTGGTGCATCGTGCACATAATGCATTGGGAAACATAGTGCTTTTGGTGCACGTGCTCAGAAGATGCGCCTGTGGGCTGAAAAACCCGTGCATGTTATGATACGCGTCCGAGAAGAAAATTTTAAATGAAACTCTCTTATTACAGCTCTGAATTCAACTTTTTACAAGTAGGACTGGGCCGGTTATGATCCCTGCAAGGTAAATAGATCAAAAATAAGTGCTCAAACAACCCAAATAGGGAGGAAAATGATACCTTTCCCCAGTATGATCGTCAATCTATTGTATCCTTTTCTCCACTTGAATGAGCAAAAGGGGGACACTTGCAAGTCTAGTTGGGTTAGCTGAATAGGACAGAAGTTAGTGTATGATTCAAATGACTCAATCACATGAAATAAACAAACAATTAAGATAATAACAACTAAAGAAACAAAACTACAATGCATAAGGAAATTAGAACCAAAATTAATCAAACAATTGACCAGTATTCATGCCACAAATGGATAGATTATATTAGTGGTCAAACACCAAAGAGAAAGGGAGACTTATGGGTCCCCTTTTCCTCCAAGGGAGGGCTCTTGAATCCCCTATGTGAGAGCTATTCTTACAAATGGCAAACTAGAAAGGAAATTGTGAATAAATCCAAGATTATTCCCTCAAGAGGTGAGGTGAATAGCTTAATGAGATGATTCTTGCAAGATACCAGATATATAAAATATGCAGAACAGAAACAAAATGCTAGAAATGACAGAATAACAATAAAATATCCAGCATAATCTTCACAATACACAAAAATGATATACGAAATAGCAACAGAAATAGCACTTTGAATGAGATAGCAATGTTCACAGGACTCTTCGAGGGGGAAACCTCCAATTGAGCAGCACTCTGTTACAATAATATCCAAGCTAGGGTTCTCATACCCTCGACTCATATTTATACTAAAAAGAAGCATCTAGAGGAAGATCCTTCTAGAAGTGGAAGCTTCTATTAGGTCTTCTTACATCCGCCTTATTCTATTTTATTAAAAGGTCTTA
>JASDQU011400870.1:55538-85148 GCA_032191745.1 Picea mariana
TGTCAAAATAATTATTACAGGATGATATGGGAAGGGTGACTAAAGAGGAAATGATGTTGTCTTAATTATCTCTCACAAAGTATGACTATGTTGCCTTTAAATGAATTAGGAATCTACACTCCAGTTTTAATTTTTATATTTTATATGGTGTATAGATTGGTGGTCACCTTGACCCTTGCTACAAGTGTTGCGTGA
Source organism: Picea mariana (assembly GCA_032191745.1). Taxonomy (NCBI): domain Eukaryota; kingdom Viridiplantae; phylum Streptophyta; class Pinopsida; order Pinales; family Pinaceae; genus Picea; species Picea mariana. The sequence goes on from JASDQU011400870.1 coordinate 55,734, forward strand.
ATTGGTTTAATTGTAAGTTTGGTTGTGATTTGGTATCCCTAGAAAAGTTTTGCTATATGTGAAATGGAAATAATGGCAAGAGTTGGCGCATTTGCAAAATTGGAACATTGGAAAACTATGGTATAATCGACCTATATTAAGTTGATTTGAATGTTAATGGTTGATGAGTTGAATAGTGGGCATGCTCGTAGTAGCCATGAATGAAAACATGAATGTAGAAGCGACGTGCAGTAAATGCATGTCACTCTAACTCACCTCGGGCCTGCCACCCTAGTCATTTTTTCACTTGCTCTTGTTGGTTGATGTTACTCCGCTTTGCTCGACCATGGAGAAGGTATATAGGTTGGTTGTTTATCCTTAACAAATTTACACAGATATGGGGTTTTCTTTCTTTTCCATACATGAACATTCACTCTGCTCTTTAAGTCAACAGTTGGCTCTTGTTTGCTCACGGTCTGTGCATTTTCAAAGTTGTTATATGAATGAATTCCGACTGTGTGTTGGTCATGTGCAAGGTTTTGGTTTTCTATGGTGGTTGTATTTGAACCATGGCATTGAAAAGCGGTGTGGGGTATTTTGTTGTGTACAGTTGTTTGCATTTTTGTTATGGAAAAGAATATTGTTGGCTAACTCCTAGGCCTGCCTTGCCTCTGGTTCCTCATTTTGGGTTTCTTCCCTGTTAGAAATAGTATCCCCGCTTCTTACCTATGGGTTACTTGGACACTCTGCCTGTATTTTAAGTTGTGTTTTTCGTTGCTATTGTGTCCACGCCTTGGTCACTGCTTTGTGAGTATTAATGTGGAATTTTGTGAAGGATTAAACCTTTCGTGATCCTTCTGGCCAAACCCTCAGTTTGTTAGCATGCTTTCTTATGCCACCTTATTGTCCATTGTTTTGTATTGAACCCTGTGCATTGGAAATTATCGTAAAATATGGCCAACCCGTAATTAAGAAAAGGCATTGTTTGTGCTCCTTTTGGTCATGGGTTTGATTGATTATTTGATGTGCAAAGCGGGAAGAATGTTAACCCTACTCATTTGTCTGATAATACAATCTGTTCTATGGAAATATTGGGGTGATGACAGCATTTCAAAAAATTTAAGGGATACGACCTACTGTGTGTTCGATTTTGTATGAAAGGAATACCTTTGTGGGTAAATTATATATGCGTTGAATAATTTTTATGATCCAGAATGAAAATAATTTTAGGAGCATTGTTAATTGAAGTTTCAATTTTGAATTATGTTATATGAAGGGATCCCTTTTATGGCCACTTTGTGGAACCCTATATTAACTCTAATGTATTGGTGTTGATATCGAGAACCACAGTCTGTCCATTCCTCGATTGTTGGTTGTGTTTATTTTGATGATTGTTACGATGTTTCTCACTCCTCGACCCTGTTGCGCGCAAACTATGTTACTATTGTTGAATTTTTATTGGGAAAAGGGGTATTAAATGATTCAATTGCAATACAAATTCTAGATGCAAATGAACATCCTGGAAATGAAATATCAGTTCTGGAATTTTGGAAACAGAGTGTTGAATTTCAATTTTGAAACAGTGAAGAAGTTTAAATTTTGATGTTGTAAATGACATTGATTGATATATTAATAGAACAATATCCATGGGAGTCCTTTCCATTATACCATTTTACGCAAAATACACTCCCCTCATTATCCCAATTTCATCTTTCACTCCTTGTTCTATTTGTTTCTCATTTTTAAAGAAAAGACTATGTGGAAAAGAAAAAGATGATGTGTAAGTTAAGTGATGATTGGTATTTTGGGAGCTGGTTGTATACACAGTTTGATTGTTTTATTGATTTCCTTAACAGTATTCATGAATTTTCCCCCTCCATGATATCATTTTACCCTAATTACAAACCCTCCATACTCCTAATGACCCTATCAATTCCTTGTCTGTGTAGCAATTAATAAATGGTGTCTTTTTTGTGGATGGATTGCATGCGTCATGTAGTAAATAATAGAGCCAACTCTTGATTTATTTAAGTAGAGTTTCATGTATGGATTATGAAGGATTTTTCATGACTTGTTAAATATTGCTACATGATGAGTTTTTTCAGCAAGGGCGATAATGGCCGAAATAATAGAGGTAGAGGTAACTGGCAGCGAGGCCATAGAAGGCCCTGGTTTTCTATTCACTTCGATGTTGATCCATAAGAGTTAAACCAAATGTTCCAAGTTGGGTTTTTCAATTGGGTTGTCCATGGTATATTCCACCCCGACCTGACAGACCCCCTTTTCAACCTCCTCAGAATTTTTCCGGGATTCCTATTCCTCCACATGTGTCAATGTAGCCCGAAGTCCCTGCTAATGATGGTTGGCAAGAAATTGTCCACCAGCCTATCTCCCACCACCATGGATGGCCCGTTGTGTCCTTACCTTTACCACCACCAATTAATCCTAATGTTCAAATTGCTCTTGTTGTTTCTCCAGTACAATCCTCACACGTTAGAAAAATATTAAAAACTGATATCCCACACCCTGTGAAAGACAAAGAAAAAGTAGCAGCATCCCCCTCTAGTCCATCCATAGAATCTTCTGAATATCTGTCTTCATGTATCCACCTAAAAGATGATAGTTCCCATGTGATCAACGAAATACAGCCCCAAGGGTATAAATAACCAAGAGCCACTCAAGAAAAGTGAGTTGGAGACAACAATGAGAAGAGGAAATATGCCTCGCAAAGTAGAAAATATGGATTTTAAAGGTTTTTTATGATTTTTCAGTGATGAAGACAATATTTAATAATTTTCAACTTTTGGGGACATCAAGCTTTATTTTGGATATTTTTGTGGATAAAATGGATATATTGTTTTTTTGGGATATGTCCTTAAATTTTGTTGATATTTAAATATTCGATTTAAATGATATCAATGGGAGCTACAAGGGTGTTATATGATCCAAATGATAAATATTGTATTTGTATTTTATATTTGATGATTGGAAAAAGAATGATGGGAGTCACAAGAGGTCCCACCTATTTAGTAATTATTAACTAGACCCTTATTTCTATATATTATTAATTATTTCTCCCTAAACTAATTAGATGAGTTAATTTGACTTAACTAAAGGAAGTAGTTGAACTACCTCAACTTATTGAGAAAGAATAAAGGTTCAATGAGAGGAAGAGACAAGGGGAGAATAGAAGGAGAAATACAAGTCTAAGGTTTTCTCTTTAGTTAAATGAGATAGTTTCAGTTTTCATTCATTTTTGAGTTTACTTGAAAGCCTAATCCTCTTGTTGACAGCAGGGTCTAATTGAAGACGAAAAGGTTCAAAACTGAATCATACTTTTCAGCTGCTTGTTTTAAAGGTGTTTGATTCATCCTTGATAGTCTATGTATTCCTTGTATGTTTGTGAATTAATTTTCATAGTTGATAAAGGATATCTTGCAGAGTCAAATGGCATCATTTTTTTTGCAAGATGATCCAGATCATTGATTTCAATTTTATTTTACTGTCGGAGTATTTTTGTATGGTGCCCATCGGAGACCTCTAAATCTGACTTTGGTCCATTCCCTCGGTCCATTCCCTCGCAGGGGTTTGTAAAGAGAAATACACTTTTGTAAATACACTTTTGTATCTCAAAATGAAATAAATCATATTATTATTCTGTCTCATACATGTGTTTTCATGACTTGGTTCCTCCTTTCACTTTTGGTATCCATGTTGACTTTATTGTAAAAGTAGTATACATTCTTGTAGATTTGTATAAATTTTATTTTTACATTGCAGCATATACAAATCATAAAACTAGCCTTAATCCTTTTAATTAATACTTGTGAATTGAGTGAATGTTTTGAGGCTATAAACCCTGAGTGACATTCCCAACTATATTTTCCTAGCCAGGAAAGATCTGAAAATGATTGAGTAAGGTGTTCCATACCTTTTCCTCAACATTTATTTGGAGACCGTACTGGGGAGATCTTCCATATCTCTCTGGTTGATTGTATTCATGATTATCTTTGAATCTTTCTGGGTTTTTCTTAGCACTCTTTGATTGATTTTTCTCATGACAGTACCTTCTACAAGGCATCCTAGTATTGAACACAGTCTTAAAGACCAGACTATCAATGCCTTGACCTTATTCAATACTATCCTAGAAACTCCTAGTACCTGGGTTGAGCTTTAACGCTCTTGGGAATTAGTTGAACAAGATATAAGTGTATGTGAACGTTGGGAAGCCAAGAAAAGGTAGCCTAGAAACCAACGGTAACCTCCATTTTCCTAAGTCTTTGGTCTGTGTTCTCATGTCCTCAAATCCTTGCATTTCTAGAAGAAGAAGAGGATTGTCCCTTGAAGCTACTCCTATCATGGAAATAGGAAGGAGGAAATCCATTTTGTTCACCCAAGAAAGCACTCTAAGGAGGACTTTGTCTGATTCTTCTAGCTCGCCCTTTTCTCCTTTACCCATCACTTTCAAAATGGAATCTATGGGTGGTGCTAGTGGTGCCGGAGGTACTTCATCATCCCAACCCTCGCCCTCATCAGTAATTGGTAGTCTATGATGCAGCCTCACCCCTTGCCTCGGCAAAAGGCCTCTGCACTGACCTCCCCATCTTTAAGGATCATTCAAAGTTCACCCTCGAGCCAGAGTGGCTCCTTCGATTTTCCCCTGGAATATTTATTTAAATTTGACCCACAGGTCTTTTTCGGCACCTTACAGCCTTTAGGCCCGATCCCTTCTCCATTCACAACAGAAAAGTAGTAATCGGGTTTCGGAGTTTTCCAATCCCTGATGTCACAAACCTTTGCTTCCCCGATTTTTCGATCTCCGATATCCCGATAGGCTCCAACTTCAGTTAGCCTCTGGGCTAGGGTTCTGGTCCACACAACCTCCTCTTATATGACCGCAGTCATACCTCTTATCGAGATTCAGGGTTTCGAATGGCAAGTCCTCCTTGTCTCCAGGACTCACGAAATGTTGATCCTCGACTTTCTTTGGATTTTTGACACGCATCCCAAGTGGATGGACGGTTCAGATTGTCCGTCGGGTTTCACCAACTGCAAAGACAAAACACTCACTTATGTGAGTCCCGATGACCGAAATGTCGATGGGCTTCCGATTATCGCCACCTGTCTCCTCAAGATGGATGGCTTAGATTGTTTCCGGGATTTTCACTATGAAAATTCTCGATCACTCGTCCTCATGACTCCTGATTTCATGAACGCCGATATCCCGATAAGTCAATCCTTTCGGAACTTTTCCCCCTTTGCTTATGAGGGTTTAAACCTCGAGAAACTTATGTCCAATCCAACAGCTGACGGAGTTCCATCACTTCTTGATGAAGTGTCTCCACTGCCCATTGATGCAGTAAATATGCGACCACACCCTCGTCATGCTCTCCTGCTCACAGGATCGATCTAAATTCCCCTTTTGAGCCGAATTAGCTCACTCGATCCCCTACTGGAATCTCAGTTAAAAACCCGATCTAGAGGTCCTTCTAATTCTGCATGGCTCTCTGCACTTAACCGTGATCTTTCCCTGATCTTAAATTCAGGTTTCAGGGTTTCGCGTTCCCCGTCGTCAAGAGTTCTTTACCTCTTGAATCCCCGATCACCGATGAGCTCTCTTTCGGCCATAGCCCCTCCTGGCTATGCCCTCTGGTCCATATGATCGCTCTCCATAAGACCACAGCCTTATATCCTCCTATCAAGGTTTTGGGCTTCAAAATCCCGATGTGCTCCTATTCCCGTTATCCCTCCAGGCTAAGCTCATGGTCCACGTGACCTCTATCTCACAAGACCGCGGCCTTGTCTCCCGTCAGGGTTTCGAGCTTTTCAATGCCAAAATGCATTGGCTCACGGGATTCCCGATCCCTCAAATCTTGACTCTCTGCTATGCTGACAGCTGGCAACTCATGTCCTCCTTTAACCTGATCAACGGTCGTGATCGTCTGCTAGATCAACGGTCCCTGATCTCCCTCGGGATTTCGGGGTTTCAAATGTCAAAAAGCATTTGCCCATGGGACTGTCGATCCCTCGAATCCCGACTCTCCGCCATGCTGACAGTTGGCCCCCACAATGGAGCTTCACGCTTTATCAGGGTTGTGGACTTCGTGATTCCAAAATGCGTAAACCCCATGTCCACGGGATTCTCGATATCCTGATCCTCGATATGATGATGGACAACTTTTCCTATCGGGACTTTTCCCGATGGCTCCGATCGCTACCACGCGTCCTCCTCTGATGGACGGTCCCGATTTCTCCGGGATTTCGAGACTTGTGATGTCCCAAATTTCATGACCTCAGGAACTCTGATTTCTCGATGCCGAATATCCCGACTCTCTTCGAATTTCTGACACCTGTCTCCCCAAATGGATGGCTCATATTTGTGTCGGGGTTTTCACTATGGACTTCCCCGATCTCCTGTCCACGGGAATGTCGATATCTCGACTTTCAACGCCTCGATCTCTGCCACATGTATCCTCAAACGGAAGGCCCAGATCTTCCCAGTGTTTCGAGACTTGAAGTGTCTCGACTTTCTCGACCTCGAGAATCCCGATATCCCGATGGCTACACCTCTTCGTCGGGATTTTACCTCTGCCTATGAGAGTTTAACTCCCACGCAACTCCTGACATATTCGATGGTTGTCGGGTATTTGGACCAAGATTCGATGGTCCAGATCTCTTCTTCTGCGAACACTCCAGAGACTAAACTCTGAGCATCTTCTTCCGATCCAACGGCTGACAGGATTTCTGAATGAGATCCAATGGCTGTCGATCTCCTCTTCAGTGCGCTCCTCTTGAGCTTCTCCTGGACGTAGAAACCAACGGTCCAGATCTTCTTCTCCGCCGATCCGACAGCTGTTGTGCTCCCTCCTGAGCTTGCGCACTCATTCTTCCTAGACTTGGAAGAAAAATCAAATTCCTCAAAGGCCTCGACCTTGAGTTCGTTTCTGCGAGCTCATCGACTGTGAGTTCTCAACTGCGCGCGTAAAAACGCAGATCTTCCTGAGCTTTGCTCCTTCTTCCGGATCCTTGAAGGATTCTTTGACTTCTGCACTCCTTGTAGAGTCCTCACATGCACACGCAGGTGTTGTCTCTCTTGAGATTCTCACACGCTCAGACCCCTAAGGGATTTTGTCTTTCTTCCTTTCCCCTGTAAATGGAGAATATATTAGATACCCTCCTGGCTATCCTTCTGCCTCAAGAAACTTCTTGCTGAGCCTTCAGGGTGTTCAGTAACCCTGTGAAGATCCCTCTGTGGATTCTTCCCTCAATTACACAACTCAAAGAGTTCTCTTCTCTTATGTGCCTGTCTGCACACTGACTCAAATGCCCTCCTGGCAGAGTATCTTCTTCAAAACTTCCAGCAGTTATGTTTCCTTTTGTGCACGTATGCACCCACTCAATGCCCACCTGGCAGAGCTCTCAGAATCCTCAGTGATTCTGTTTCTTCCCTGAACTTCTCAACAGAAATCTTCCCTTGTGCACCCCTTGCAATGCTCAATGCCCAGCTGGCAGAGCTTCACAGAATCCTCAGTGATTCTGATTCTTCTTCCTGAACTCACAGCAGAGTTCTTCTCCTTGCACCACTGTGCATATACTCAATGCCCACTTGGCAGAGCTTCACAGAACTCACACCAAAGTTTTGTCTGCAACTGTGTCTTCTCCCACACAGCCTTGCCTCCTGAGGTGTTCAGCAACCTCAAAGGTCTTCTTCTGAGTTGTTGACTTCAGTGTCTGTGCCACAACACGTCTTTGTCTAAACCCACAGTGTTCAGAAATGCATCCTCTGTGCACGGCTATCAGAAGCCGCAGCGTTCTGTCACGCCCTCCTGGTGTGAAGCCTCAAAGACCTTCACCTGAAATCAAACACACTCCTGCAAATGCATGATAACATCATACATCTACAGCATACAATGGAACACACACAGACATCCACATAACACAGAATAATGCAGGAAAAACTGTTCTTTGTATTAAAATGGAAAATGCCTATTTTTACAAGGGTGTTCTCGAGCTCTCTTTGGCTCTTCTCAGACTTCTCTCTACTCTCGACTTACTCAAAATGAGATACGAAATCTCTTTTACCTGAGGGGGCTCTTCGAGCTCTTCCCTCCAACCTACCTACCCTATTCAATTACATTGAATGGGCTGTCTAGTCTAGAATCGGATCTAGATCTTATCCATACAAACATTTAAGGCCGATCTTAACTACAGCCTGCACAAAGGCATGGCTTCCCAGCTCAACAGCTTAAACATTAAAGTTACAATGAATTCATATTTAAATGAGGCTGCACCTCTCTCTTAGCGTGCGATTTGAATTCACTGGCGTGGCTGGCTGGCTGGCTGGCTGGCGTGGAGAGATGCTCCTGCATCATACTCCTCAGTTGCAAAATTCATGAGCTCCTGCTCATGAGCTTCCCATCTCAGCTGTTGAAATCCTCCTGGATCCCAAACCATCCTTTGGAGCTGTTCATCCACTCCATTCTGCTACTGCTGCTGCTGCTTCTCTTCTACTCAGCCTCTCCTTACTGGCAGTCTCTGCTAACCCCAACATCAGCCTTCTAATCTCTTCTATTACTTCGTCTAGTTGATCCAGTGGTTGGCTCTGTTCATGCAGTCTCCTCAGCTGCAAAAAAATTTGGCACATGGGCAGATTCTCAAGATCTCCCATGCCTTATTCTTCATCTTCATCTGTGGCCTCAAGTTGCCACTCTATTGCAGACTTCAGCTCTGCAGTCTCCCTTTGATTGACTTTCTGTTCAGTCACCTTCTCTGACAGCTCAACTTCTGTCAGTTATCTTGCTGGCTCTGGATTGTTCAGCCAATCCTCCAGCATCTCCAGCTCCCTCTCCCATGGAGTGATAAATCTGTCTGCTTGTTCCTTGGCTTCCTTTGCTGCTAGCTTCAGTGCTACAGCTTCTTCCTTTTTAGTTCCCTGGCTGAAATCATTGAGACATTCCTCAGAACGCTCATTCTCCTCTTCATCTGCTTCTTCTTGGGTAGCTTCTAAAGTCTGCTCCAATCCCTCTTCTTTCCTGACAGTCACAGCTGACTGTTCTACTACTGCACCATCTGCAACACAGACTTCTGCCTCCTCCTGGGCAAATGGTAGGAATACTCCAATTCCCCCAATCATTAGAAGATCTCTCATATCTTCCTTTGTCAGTTGCACATGCTGATCCAAACTCATCTCTAAATTTATGAGACCCTCAGACAATCTCATCTGCTCGGTCAGCTCCTCGGGCTGATCAAAATTCACCTGCTCATCCCTACCCACCTGGAAATATGGGATGTCTCTGCTGCCCTCCTGGCAGACTATGAGATCAACCGATCTCATCTTCATCAGTAACCCCTGTTGAATTGAACTCACCTCTGAGTCCGTGAGACTTTCAGATAGTCTCAAATTCTCATCTCTGCCCACCTGGCAATATGAGATGCTCCAAATGCCCTCCTGGCAGTCTTCGAGATCCCGCAGTGACCTCATATCATTGCTCAGCTGGCAATGTGAAATTCCCTGGCTGTCCTCATGACAGTCCATGAGATCCCACGGTGATCTCATCTCGTTGCCCTCCTGGCAATCTGGAATTTCTTCTCTACCCTCCTGGCAGTCCTTGAGATCCTCAACTGATCCCAATTCATCCTCTTCACCGAGAAATTTTCCACTCTCGGGTTCACATACCTGAATCATTTCTTCTTCTAGTCCATTGAGGTTTTTAGCATACCTCAACCATCTTTTTAACAACCTCCATTGTCTTATGACCATCAGCTGCTTGACTGGCCATTTAGCTTTTGCCTTCTTCATGGGCAATTCATGCATCCGTCTCGACCTCCTATCCTGCCGCATCCGTAGTTTGAGATTCTCTATGTCTGCCTTTAATTCATAGAGCTCTTTATCCATTTCTTTATCCATTTCTACAAGCTTTTCTGCCTTGCTTTTCTTCCCAGCATGCCTATGGTCTTCAGTAACCATGGTGTTGTCTTTGTCTGCTTTCCTAGAAAACCTGCTGCTGTCACTTTGCACTAAGAGTTCTACCAGCTTCATCCTCCTACAGTCCTGCTGACTGTCAATGGACTGTTGCCTACCGACAAACAATCCTTACAGAGTCTCCAGCGCTCTGTCTTCTGTTATCTTCCCGCTCCACCTAAAATCTACAAGTGAAGACCCTGCTCTGATACCACTTGATGTGTATCAGAGTTCTCTTTATCTCTTGCCTCCCTTGCCTGAAATATACAGACAAGAATCAAGCTCTGATACCACTTGATGCAGTAAAGACGCGACCACACCCTTGTCATGCTCTCCTGCTCACAGGATCGATCTAAATTCCCCTTTTGATCCAAATTAGCTCACTCGATCCCCTGCTGGAATCTCGGTTAAAAACCCGATCCACAGGTCCTTCTAATTCTGCACGGCTCTCTGCACTTAACTGTGATCTTTCCCTGATCTTAAATTCAGGTTTCGGGGTTTCGCGTTCCCTGTTGTCAATAGTTCTTTACCTCTTAAATCCTCGATCACTGATGAGCTCTCTTCCGGCCTTAGCCCCTCTTGGCTATGCCCTCTGGTCCATATGACCTCTCTCCATAAGACCGCAGCCTTATATCCTCCTATTGGGGTTTTGGGCTTCAAAATCCCGATGTGCTCCTCTTTCCGTTAGCCCTCCAGGCTAAGCTCGTGGTCCACGTGACCTTTATCTCACAAGACCGCAGCCTTGTCTCCCATCGGGGTTTCGAGCTTTTCAATGCCAAAATGCATTGGCTCACGGGATTCCCGATCCCTCGAATCCCGACTCTCCGCTATGCTAACAGCTGGCAACTCTTGTCTGCCTTTAACCTGATCAATGGTCGTGATCGTTTGCTGGATCAACAGTCCCTGATCTCCCTCAGGATTTCGGGGTTTCAAATGTTGAAAAGAATTTGCCCACGGGATTGCCAATCCCTCGAATCTCGACTCTCCGCCATGCTAACAGTTGGCCCCCACAATGGAGCTTCACGCTTTATCGGGGTTCTAGACTTCGTGATTCCAAAATGCGTAAACCCCGTGTCCACGGGATTCCCGATATCCCGATCCTCGATATGACGATGGATGACTTTTCTTGTCAAGACTTTTCCCGATGGCACTGATCATTGCCACGCGTCCTCCTCTGACGGACGATCCCGATTTCTCTGGGATTTCGAGACTTGTGATGTTCCAACTTTCACGATCTCAGGAACTCCAATTTCTCGATGCCGAATATCCCGACTCTCTTCAGATTTCTGACACCTGTCTCCCCAAACGGACAGCTCAGATTTGTGTCAGGGTTTTCACTATGGACTTCCCCGATCTCCTGTCCATGGGAATGCCGATATCCCGACTTTCGATGCCTCGATATTCGCCACGTGTATCCTCAAATGGACGGCCCAGATCTTCCCAGTGTTTCGAGACTTGAAGTGTCTCGACTTTCTCGACCTCGAGAATCCCGATATCCCGATGGCTACGCCTCTTCATCGGGATTTTACCTCTGCCTATGAGAGTTTAACTCCCACGCAACTCCTGACAGATCCAATGGATGTCGAGTATTTGGATCAAGATCCAACAGTCCAGATCTCTTCTTCTACGCACACTCCAGAGACTAAACTCCGAGCATCTTCTCTCGATCCAACGGCTGACGGGATTTCTAAATGAGATCCAACGGCTGTCGATCTCCTCTTCTATGCGCTCCTCCTGAGCTTCTCCTGGACCTAGAAACCAACAGTCCAGATCTTCTTCTCTGCCGATCTGATAGCTGCTATGCTCCCTCCTGAGCTTGCGCACTCATTCTTCCTAGACTTGGAAGAAAATTCAAATTCCTCAAAGGCCTCGACCTTGAGTTCATTTCTGCGAGTTCATCGACTGTGAGTTCTCGACTGCACATGTAAAAATGCAATTCCTCCTGAGCTTTGCTCCTTCTTCTGGATCCTTGAAGGATTCTTTGACTTCTGCACTCCTTGCAGAGTCCTCGCACGCACACACAGGTGTTGTCTCTCTTGAGCTTCTCACACGCTCAGACCCCTAAGGGATTTTTTCTTTCTTCCTTTCCCCTGTAAATGGAGAATATATTGGATACCCTCCTGGCTATCCTTCTGCCTCAAGCAACTTCTGGCTAAGCCTTCAGGGTGTTCAGTAACCCTGTGAAGATCCCTCTATGGATTCTTCCCTCAATTACACAACTCAAAGAGTTTTCTTCTCTTCTGTGCCTGTCTGCACACTGACTCAAATGCCCTCCTGGCAGAGTATCTTCTTCAAAACTTCCAGCAGTTCTGTTTCCTTCTGTGCACGTATGCACCCGCTCAATGCCCACCTGGCAGAGCTCTCAGAATCCTCAGTGATTCTGTTTCTTCCTTGAACTTCTCAACAGAAATCTTCCCTTGTGCACCCCTTGCACCTGCTCAATGCCCACCTGGCAGAGCTTCACAGAATCCTCAGTGGTTCTGATTCTTTTTCCTGAACTCACAGCAGAGTTCTTCTCCTTGCACCACTGTGCATATACTCAATTCCCACTTGGCAGAGCTTCACAGAACTCACAGCAAAGTTAAGGCCATACAAAAATTTAAGGCCGATCTTAACTACAACCTGCACAAAGGCATAGCATCCCAGCTCAACAACTTAAACATTAAAGTTACATTGAATTCAAATTTAAATGAGGCTACGCCTCTCTCTTAGTGTGCGATTTGAATTCGCTGGCGTGGCTGGCTGGCTAGCTGGATGGCGTGGAGAGATGCTCCTGCATCACCCATTCCACCGATCTTCTATGCACACCCCAGAGATTAAACTCCACGTGCCTTCACCCGATCCAACGGTTGATGGGTTCTTCACTCTAGATCTCACGGTGCATATCGTTTCTTCCTGTGCACTTGCTCTGCTGCTCCCTGGACGTGGAAAACCAACGGTCCAGATCTCTTTCACAATCTGATCGGATGGTTGTGCTTCCTCCTAAGCTTTGGCACCTTCTTCCGATGCTTGGGAGAATTCCAAGTTTCTCAAAGGCCTCAACCCTTGCTCCATTTCTACGAGCTTCTCAACTCTAAGCTTCGTCACGCGTATGAAAACGTTGTCCCTCCTGAGCTTATTCTTCCCTTCGAACCCTCGAAGGATTCTTCCACTCCTACGCCTCTGTAGGGTATTCACATGCGCACACAGGTGCTATCTACCTGGAGTTCTCCTGTAGCTTCGACCTCCAAGGAAACTCAGCTCTTCTCTCTTATTGCTCCCTCAGATGGAGAAATTGGATGTCCTTCTGGCTATTCTTTTCTAAAGCAACCTCTTGCTAGGACTATCAGGGTGTTCAGCAACCCTGTGAAGATCCCTCAGTGGACTCTTCCTTTAGAATAGAGAACTCAAAGAGTTCTCTTCTCCCTGTGCCTGTCTGCACAATGTCTCAATTCCCACTTGGCAGAGTGTCAAGAATCCTCAGTGATTCTGACTTCTTAAGAACTCACAACAGAGTTCTTCCACTATGCACTCCTTGCACCTGCTCAATGCCCACCTGGCAGAGCTTCCCAGAACTCCTCATAGTTTCCATCTGCAACTGTGTTCTTCTCCCACAGCCTAGCCTCCAAGGTGTTTAGCAACCTTGAGGTCTTTACTGAATTGTTGATTCCAGTTCCTGTGCCGCAGCACGTCTTTGTCTAAACCCGCAGTATTTAGAAGTGCTTCAGTGCACTGGTATTCAAAGACCGCAGTACTCTGTCATGCCCTCATGGAATGAAACCTCAAAGACCTTCACCTGAAATCAAACACACTCCTGCAAATGCATGATAACATCATACATTCATAGCATAATAAAGAACACTCACAGACATTCATTTCAACACAGAATACATGCAGGAAAAACTGCTATTTGTATTAAATATGGAAACCGCCTATATTTTCAAGGTTTTCCTGAGCACGGCCTGTAACAAGGTCTCGGCTCCTTCTCTTCTTCTCTCTACTACTCAAGAGATACAATTGATCTTTTTACATGAGGAGGCTCTTCGAGCTCTTCCCTCCAAATCTACCTACCCTAATCAATTACATTGAATGGGATATCTAGTCTGCTATCCGGATCTAGATCTCAGCCTTACAAACATTAAAGGCCTTCTTATCTACAGCTTGCGTAAAGGCACAGCTTCCCAACTCAACAGCTTAAACATTTAACTACATTCAATTTTAAATCAAAATGAGGATTGCGCCTCTCTTCATTATGCGATTCGAATTCACTGACATGGCTGACTGGCTAACGTGGAGAGATGCTCCTGCATCATACTCCTCAGCTGCAAAATTTATGAGCTCCTGCTCATGAGCTTCCCATCTCAGCTGTTGAAATCCTCCTAGATCCCAAATCATCCTTTGGAGTTGTTCATCCACTCCGTCTTCTCGATGTTGCTGTTGCGCTGTTGTTGTTGTTTCCTTTCCTCTTCTCAGCCTCTCTTTGTTGGCAGTTTCTGCTGACCCTAACATCAGCTCTCTGATCTCCTTGATCACTTCATCCAGCTACTCCAATGGATGGCCATGTCCTTGCAGTCTCCTCAGCTGCAAAAATTTTTGACACATGGGCAGATCACTATGATCTCCCATGCTTTCTTCATTAGCTTCCAACTTCACCTGTTGGATGTGCACGCCCTGCACCTTCACCCTTCTCTCCAGGGCTTCAATATGCTCATACAGATTAGCCAAACTAATGTTCTTTGCTTCTTCTTCCTCTGCTACAAACTCCCATGTTGCAGTCTTTTCAGTCCCCTGGCTGAAAATATTGAGCCATTCCTCAGAATGCTCATTTTCCTCTCCTGCTTGGGCAGTTTCCAAAGTCTGATCCAATCCTTTTTCGATAGTCTCAGCTAGCTGTCCTTATGTTGTTGCTGCATCTGCAACACAGATTTATGCCTCCTCCTGGGCAAGTGGTAGGAATATCTCGATTCCCCCAATCATCATAAGGCTCCTCAGATCAGCCTCTCGGATGGTGAAAGTTTTTAACTTGTCATCATCTTCATTCACATGGCTTGGAAAACCATATGAATCTTCATCCTCTGTCATCTCCTCCAATGGTTGATTCTGACTCACTTCTGAGTTCATGAGACCCCCAGATAGTCTCATCTTCTCATCCCTGCTCACCTAGCAATGTGGGATGCTTCTACTACCCTCCTGGTAGTCTCTAAGATCCCGCAGCAACCTCATATCATTGCCCAGCTGGCAATGTGAAATTCCTTGGTTGTTCTCCTAAAAGTCCTTAAGATCTTCAGCCAATCTCAACTCTTTTCCCACCTGGCAATATGGAATTTCTATTATGCCCACCTGGCAGTTCTTGAGATCTCTGACTGATCCCATTTCACTGAGATCTCTCCTAGTCTCCGGTTCGCATATCTGAACCATTTCCTCAGGTCTGTCAAGGTTTTCAGTATGCCTCAACCATCCTTTTAACAGCCTACGCTGTCTTCTAGCCATCAACTCCTTGACTGGACATTTTACCTTTAGCTTCTTCATGGGCCATTCATACACCCATCTCGGCTTGGCATTCTACTGCATCCACAGTTCCAGCTCTTCCATTCTTGCCCTGATATCAGCAAGTTTTTTCCCCCTTTCGGCTAGGCTCATAAGCTCTGGGCTTTTCATTCCAACATGCCTATGGCCTTCAGTAACCATGTTATTGTCTCTGTCTGCCCTCCTAGCAAACGTGTTGCTGTCACTCCGTACCCCGAGTGTTTCCAGCTTCATTCTATAGTCCTCCTGACCGTCTTCTTGATTTCTTCTTGCCTACCTGCAAACAACCATTACAGAGTCTCTAGTACTCTGTCTTTTTTTTTTACCTTCTCGCTTCACCTGAAATATACAAGCGAAGTCCCCACTCTGATACCAAACTGACGCAGCCTCACCCCTTGCCTCAGCAAAAGGCCTCTGCGCTGACCTCCCGGTCTTTAAGGATCGGTCAAAGTTCACCCTCGAGCCGGAGTGGCTCCTTCGATTCTCCCCTAGAATCTTTATTTAAATTTGACCCACAGGTCTTTTTCAGCACCTTACAGCCTTTAGGCCCGATCGCTTCTCCGTTCACAACAGAAAAGTAATCGGGTTTCAGAGTTTTCCAATCCCCGATGTCACAAACCTTTGCTTCCCTGATTTTTTGATCTCCGATATCCTGATAGGGTCCAACTTCAGTTAGCCTCCAGGCTAGGGTTCTGGTCCACACCACCTCCTCTTATATGACCACAGTCATACCTCTTATCGGGATTCGGGGTTTCGAATGGCAAGTCCTCCTTGTCTCCAGGACTCACGAAATGTCGATCCCCGACTTTCTTCGGATTTCTGACACGCGTCCCAAGTGGATGGACGGTTCAAATTGTCCCTTGGGTTTCGCCAACTGCAAAGCCAAAACACTCACTTATGTGAGTCCCAATGACCAAAATGCCAATGGGCTTCCGATTATCGCCACCTGTCTCCTCAAGATGGACGGCTCAAATTGATTCCGGGATTTTCACTATGAAAATTCCCGATCACTCGTCCTCGTGACTCCCAATTTCACGAACGTTGATATCCTGATAAGTCAATCCTTTCGGAACTTTTCCTCCTTTGCTTACGAGGTTTTAAACCTCGAGCAACTTCTATCCGATCCAACAACTGACGGAGTTCCAGCACTTCTTGATGAAGTGTCTCCACCNCTACGCACACCCCAGAGATTAAAATCCATGCATCTTCACCCGATCCAACGGTTGACGGGTTCTTCGCTCTAGATATGACGGTGCAGATCGTTTCTTCTTGTGCACTCACTCTGCTGCTCCCTGGACGTGGAAAACCAACGGTCCAGATCTCTTTCACAATCTGATCAGATGGTTGTGCTTCCTCCTGAGCTTTGGCACCTTCTTCCGATGCTTGGGAGAATTCCAATTTTCTCAAAGGCCTCAACCCTTACTCCGTTTCTACGAGCTTCTCAACTCTGAGCTTCACCGCGCGTATGAAAATGTTGTCCCTCCTGAGATTTTTCTTCCCTTCGAACCCTTGAAGGATTCTTCCACTCCTACACCTATGTAGGGTATTCACATACACACACAGGTGCTATCCACCTAGATTTCTCCTGTAGCTTCGACCTCCAAGGAAACTTGTCTCTTCTCTCTTTTTTCTCCCTCAGATGGAGAAATTGGATGTCCTTCTGGCTATCCTTTTCTCAAGCAACCTCTTGCTGAGACTATCAGGGTGTTCAACAACCCTGTGAAGATCCCTCAGTGGACTCTTCCTTCAGAATACAGAACTCAAAGAGTTCTCTTCTCCATGTGCCTGTCTGCACAATGTCTCAATGCCCACCTGGCAGAGTGTCAAGAATCCTCAGTGATTCTGACTTCTTAAGAACTCACAGCAAAGTTCTTCCACTATGCACTCCTTGCACCTGCTCAATGCCCACCTGGCAAAGCTTCCCAGAACTCCTCAGAGTTTCTATCTACAAATGTGTTCTTCTCCCACAGCCTAGGCTCCAATGTGTTCAGCAACCTTGAGGTCTTTACTGAGTTGTTGATTCCAGTTCCTGTGCCGCAGCACGTCTTTGTCTGAACCCGCAGTATTCAGAAGTGCTTCAGTGCACTGTCATTCAGAGATCGCAGTACTCTGTCACGCCCTCATGGCATGAAACCTCAAAGACCTTCATCTGAAATCAAACACACTCCTGCAAATGCATGATAATAGCATACATTCATATCATAATAAAGAACACTCACAGACATTCATTTCAACACAGAATACATGCAGGAAAAACTGTTATTTGTATTAAATATGGCAACCGCCTGTATTTACAAGGTGTTTCTGAGCACGGCCTGTAACAAGGTCTCGGCTCCTTCTCTTCTGCTCTCTACTACTCAACTCACTACTCAAGAGATACAATTGATCTTTTTACATGAGGAGGCTCTTCGAGCTCTTCCCTCCAAATCTACCTACCCTAATCAATTACATTGAATGGGTTGTCTAGTTCATTATCCGGATCTAGATCTCAGCCTTACAAACATCAAAGGCCTTCTTATCTACATCCTGTGCAAAGGCACGGCTTTCCAGCTCAATAGCTTAAACATTTAATTACATTCAATTTTAAATCAAAATGTCGAATTTGCTGACGTGGCTGACTGGATGACGTGGAGAGATGCTCTTGCATCAGTCTATATAGTCATCAAGTTCCTATACAATCGGCTACCAACCCTGCTAAATTTATAAACAAGTATGGGCTTTTTCAGTTTGAAGAAGATACTATGACCACCCCGTGGCACGTATCTTCTCCCTTGAATCTAGTACCTGCTACTCGTTTGTTACCCAAGTTCAAGGAGCATCTTCCTAAGTTATCAGGGAATAATATTGTTTCTACAAACGAACACCTAGTGGTGTTTTCTAATGCTTGTCATAATATTGGGGCTAACGATAATGATACATGCATGCACTTATTTGTCAACTCCCTTGAAGGGAAGGCAGCAGTTGATTTATTTGATCTCCCTCCAAAGATCCTTTCCACTTGAGAAGATTTGGTTTATTGGTTCAAGTCCACTTATGGAAAATCCAAGAGCCCAGCCAAACAGTTAAGGGAACATAACAATATTTCTTACAAAGATGGTGAGACTATTAAGTCCTTTAACCTCTGCTTCACCAAATTGTACAATCAAATCCCTGAACTAATTTGCCCCCAAAACCAAGATGCTTTCATGCATTACTATAATTTGCTTCCCTCTCCTTATCATCATAGGCTTGAAGAAAAGGTTATTGAAAATATTGACTCTGCTATCCACACTTGCCTGGAGCACGAAGAGAAACTTGAAAGAACAGGTCTCCCTAAAGGAGACTCAATCAAACAAACAGATATGTATGCCCTCCTACAACTTGTACAAGATATGAACAACTAAATGATAGCCTATGAACGAAATAGAAATGTTCCCTCACTCACTCATGGGGAATCTTCTTCTTCCGCAACTCCTTTTAGGAATACAAATGAAAACAATTTTTAGCCCAAGGCCATTATGTCTTGCAGTTGGTGTAAATTCTGCGAAGAAAATCATAAAGAAAGTACTTATCAAGTTAAGAAGAGAGCCAGAGATAAAATCTTTGGAAAGAAGCCTGAAACCACTATCCTTGTTCTAGATTAGTCAGAACTGGAAAATGTTATGATCATGAATACTAGGAACAAATCTTATGCTCCTAAAGGGAAATGTGATCCTCCTCGTACTTCTTCCACCCTAGCATCATCTTCACAAGGAAATAATGTACAAACTGTCAAAACTCTCAAAAGTCAAGGAGTTATTTCCCCTCTTCCCTCTTCCAAGTATAACATCCTTAACCAAGTGGCTAATATCAAGGTCGATGCTACTATTTTGAACATGGTTTTCGTCCCTGAACAACAAAAGCATCTCAGGAATTTTATGGAAGGAAAAGCTTACACCATAACCAATATTTCTGAAGAGGCAAAAGAAGAGGATCCCACTGTAAATAAGATAGGTGTAAATAATTTTAGGCGCCCTATAAAAAACCCTCCATTTTTCATTTCTGTAAAAATTATGTATAAGATAGCCCATTGTTGCCTAATTGATGGCGGTTCGGGCCCAAGCATAATGTCAAAATTCATCATGGAAGAGTTAGGATTATCATGTACTAATGAAAATTCTAGAAGCATGCTCTCCTATAACAGTCTGCAACAATCAACAATAGGTGAAATCAAAGACGTAACTTTAGTTCTGTGTGCACATCCTGAAATAAGGACAACCCTTAGCATCCAAGTAATCAACATGTCAATAAGAAACTATTATATTATCTTAGGAAGAGACTGGAAATCCCTAACAGGTGGATATCTTTCACTTGATGGAACACACTTATCCATTCCCCGGAATGGAAAGAATATTATAGTCCTAAGGCAAGGAAGAATTTCACCATACATAGAGAGAATTCATCAACTGATTGTAAACTATCTCAAGGAAGACTTAGGGGTGTACTCTATATTTGTTGATGAGGTTAACACTAGTTTAGAACAAATTGATTTAGAAGACGGTATGTGGCACATGCATTTCTATGGCTCATGCTCAAACGAAGGTAATGGAGCTGGCATTATGTTGTACTCACCTATAGGTAAAATTCACAAATTTTCTTATAGGTTAGAGTTTGCTTGCATGAACAATGTCACTGAGTTTGAAGCCTTAATGTTAGGCATCGAAAATGCTTATAACCTTGGTTGTGGCCACCTTACAGTTTTTGGTGATTCTGAACTTGTTGTGAAACTTGTGCGTAAAATCTATTCTCCTAGCAATAATTTGATGAAACGCTATACCCAAGTTGTTTGGGTGCTTATCTCAAACTTGTTATCATTTAACATCACTCATGTTAAGAGAGAACTTAATTCAATGGTTGATAGGTTAGTTGTATTTGTAGCATCCCCTACTCAGTAACTTCTGCCTCAAAGGCCTGATTATACTTTTCAATCTTTATATCGTCCTCACATTCTAGATAATGTAGAATCATGGCAGGTTTTCCCTAATGATGAAGGCATATGTGCTTTCATACAAAATTAACCATTTAAGCCTAAGGAAATTATATCTATGGAATATGAAAAATTTCCAAAAGGCTTGACTCCTCTTGAGAGTTTATTTTCATCGAGTGATGTGAACAACAAAGAAACACGTAAGGAAGAGGAGTCGAAAAGGAAAGTGGGTGATACCATTTCCTTGAACCTTGGGACCTCCGAATCTCCAAATATGGTTAAGCCTAATGTTCCGACAAGGAAAAGGAGAAATTCACGGAACTACTACGTGAATTTCAAGATGTTTTTTCATGGTCATACGAGGATCTTCGTGGTTTTGATCTCGATCCCGTACAACATGCCATTCATATCAAGGAAGGGATAAAAGCAGTGAGGAAAAAACAAAGACCCATTAACCCTGCACTTGAATCTACTATTAGAAAGGAGTTGGAAAAAATTTTGAAAGTTGGTATAATCTTTCCAGTTAGGTATTTTGAGTGGGTTTCAAATTTGGTTCCTGTTAGGAAAACAACTAGTCAAATTCGATTATGCGTTGATTTTCGCCCATTGAATACAGCTAGCTTAAAAGATCATTTTCCTCTCCCTAATATGGAAATTATTTTGCAACAGGTTGCAAGGTCACAAATGATTTCCTTACTTGATGGTTTCTCTGGATATAATCAAATCAAGGTAAAAGGGACTGATAGATACAAAACTACCTTTACTACATGCTAGGGCACATTTGCTTATGAAAGCATGCCTTTTAGCTTATCTAATGCAGGTCCCACCTTATATAGAGCTATGCAAATAGATTTTGATGATCTAATCAATAAATTTATCCAAGTATTATTGATTATTTGATTGTTTATTCAAATAATCGATTGGATCACTTTGGTCATCTCAGGAAAGTTCTCACGCGATGTAAAAAAATTGGCATTTCCTTAAATCCTTCTAAATCTATTTTTGGCGTAACCAAGGGAAAACTCCTTGGACATATCGTTTCTGATTTAGGAATAAGCATAGATCTTGAAAGGATTGTTTCTGTCTTGAACCTTCCTGCCCCCACTTCCAAAAAGGAGGTTCAAGCCTTTATGGGTATTATCAACTTTGTCCATAGGTTTGTTCTTGATTTTGCTTTAATGGTTAAACCGATTCATAATATTCTAAAGCACTATCACTCCTTTTCTTAGATAGATGATGTCAAAAATTCTTTCGTAAGGATTAAGAAGACAATTAGTTCTACACCGGTTATGGAGAAACCAAACTTTGAGAAAGATTTTATCATATACACTAATGCCATTGAGGAAGCAGTTTTTGCTATCCTCTTACAATGTGATGATCAGAATAATGAGAAACTTGTAGCTTGCATGAGCCAAAGTTTATCAGATGATGAATTCAAGTACTCTTATATTGA
Source organism: Picea mariana (assembly GCA_032191745.1). NCBI lineage: Eukaryota > Viridiplantae > Streptophyta > Pinopsida > Pinales > Pinaceae > Picea > Picea mariana. The sequence continues at coordinate 77,577 of JASDQU011400870.1, forward strand.
GAAACATGCATTCTCTCTTGTTAAATCTGTAGAGAAATTTCGCCACTTTATCCTAGGCAAACACATGCAGGTAAAAGTCCCTTTGCCTACTATCAAGTTTTTGCTTTCACAAACTTATCTTTCAGGGAAGCTTGCACATTGGCTTGCTAAAATCCAGGAGCATGATTTAACCATCATGACTTCGAAAAAAATTAAGGGATGAGACTTATCCCTTCACTTAGCTCAACATGTTGAAGCAAGTGAAGAAATTGGCGATCAAGATAATCCTCTTTCATAATTGTTTTATATTGAGAGTCAGACCCTTTCTATTTTTGAACACCCCTGGTATAAAAATCTGGTGTATTACTTGCAATATCATAAATTCCCAAATGACTTAGATCCTCATCAAAGGAGAAGGCTCTATCTTGAATCTTCCAGGTATATTATTTTAGGAGATTTTTTGTTCAAGAGGTTTGTTGATGGTATATTACTTCAATGTGTGAATAATGAGGAAGCACAAAAATTGTTAGGAAACTCATGGATATTCATATTCTGTTATGCACGTTGGTGACCACTTTTCTGCTAAGGCTACTACTTTTAAAATTATCAGAAATGGTTATTATTGGCCTTCAATTTTTCAAAATGGTTATTATTGGCCTTCAATTTTTTGAGATTCTTATAAATTCGCAAGATCTTGTGACAAGTGCCAAAAATTCGTTGGGAAAGAGCGTCTTTCTGCTATGTCGTTGCAACCTGTTCTCCCTCGTTTTCCTTTTTCTAAATGGGGCCTAGACTTTATTGGTCCTATCAACCCTCTGTCTTCCGCAGGGCAGGTTTTCATTTTGACAACCAATGATTATTTCACTAAGTGGACTGAATTTGTCCCCCTTAGACACTCACAGAATGAACGGGTAATTTATTTCCTGGAAACTAATATCTTCTCCATATTTGGCATTCCTTTAGAGATTATTACAGACAATGGTCCCGCTTTCATTTCTGCTAAATTGACTCAATTTTTAGCTAAATTGGGGGTCAAACATTTCACTTCCTCAGCTTATTACCCTCAAGGAAATGGGCAAGCCGAGTCTACTAACAAAAATCTAGTTAGGATCATAAAGAGGCTCATTGAATATAATCCTCATCAATGGAACACCCTCCTCACTTACGCCCTTTGGGAAGATCGCACTACCACCAAGGTAAGCATAGGTTGCACTCCCTTCCAGCTTGTTTATGGTCAAGAGGCTATTCTACCTACTGAGATGGAACTCTCCTCCCTACGACTGATGCTACAGATTGAAAAATTAAATTCTTCCAATGTCCCTCAAAGGATAAATGCATTATTATCATTAGAAGAACAAAGAATGTTTGCCTTGGAAAACATAAAGAGAAGACAAAAAATCGTGAAGAAATATTTTAACAAACACGCAAAATCTATCAAATTTAAAGTAAATGAGAAATTCTTGCTTTGGGACTCAACTCATGTTGACAGAGGAAGACATTCAAAGTTTCAGAAATTATGGCTAGGTCCTTTTAAAATTGCTTTTGTCCTAGGCGCAAACTCTTATCTTGTAAAGGATTTGGAAGAGCGATTGTTTTCCTATAGTACAAATGGTTCTCGCTTGAAACATTATGTGGAACCAGCTTGATTGATAAATGCCATGTGGAAATCGTTGTTGTATATAGCTTTTTGTTTTGTTGTTTTATTCTTTTTTGTTTAATTGATTTTTCAAATTTTGTTGTTTCATTTTCTGTTGTTTTATGTTTATCAGAAATACGTTTTGGATCAGTTTCACCACAACAATGTCATTTTGTAGGTAGTGTGCCATTCTGTAGGTATTGTTGATCAATAATAATAAAGTTACATAGCTGTCATGATGTCCTCCTTTTAGACATCGTTGAAATTGTTTTTTTCTTCCTGTACTTTGTTAGTTAGATGCTTTTATTTTCTTCCCTATTTTCTGATATCCCTTTCTTCCCTCCATCATGAGATTCAAAAGAGCATATCAGAAAATTTCTCCTTACAAAGAAACACTTTTACTGTGACTAATCAAATGTTATGCATACATGACCAAACCCCTCATACGTACCACTTTCCATGAGTTATTCCCAAAACCCTGTCTCATTATTTCCCTTAAACCATCTTTTTAACCATGTTGCATAATCATTCTAGTCAATATTTCTTTGATCTATGATCACCGATCTGCAAAACCAGACATTCTGAGTTCTTAATCTGTTGGAAGTAGATTTCCAGGTGGAGTCACCAGTTTGTTGACGACCAAAAGCACAACATAGGGTACCTTCTTGCAAATGATTGCAAACGTCTTATTATTTAATTATATTTAATAATATACTAATAGGTGGGACCCCTTGTGTGACTTATGTGACTATGATGGAGAGGTAACACTTACATTTCATGTTCTTATGCGTTGGTTGCAACACAAACTCTATAGTTTATTTGATTTAAATCACTGTTAAAATAATTATTACAGGATGATATGAGCAAGGTGACTAAACATGAAATGATGTCTAAATTATCTCTCGCAAAGTATGACTGTGTTGCCTTTAAATGAATGAGGAATCTACAGTGCAATTTTAATTTTTATATTTTATATGGTGTATAGCTTGGTGGTCACCTTGACCCTTGCTACAAGTGTTGCGCACATTGGTTTAATTGTAAGTTTGGTTGTGATTTGGTATCCCTAGCAAAGTTTTGTTATATGTGAAATGGAAATAATGGCAAGGGTTGGCGCATTTGCAAAATTGGAACATTAGAAAACTAAGGTATAGTCGGCCTATATTAAGTTCATTTGAATGTTAATGGTTGATGAGTTGAATAGTGGGCATGCTCATACTGGCCATTAACGAAAATGTGAATGTAGAAGCGACGTGCAGTAAATGCACGTCTCTCTAACTCACCTCACGACCACCACCCTAGTCATTTTTGCACTTGCTCTTGTTGGTTGTTGTTGCTCCACTTTGCTCGGATATGGAGAAGGTATACAGGTTGGTCGTTTCTCCTTAGCAATTTTACACAGGTATGGGTTTTTCTTTCTTTTCCATCCATGAACATTCGCTCTGCTCTTTAAGTCAATAGTTGGCTCTTGTTTTCTCATGGTCTATGCATTTCCAAATCTGTTATATGAATGAATTTGGACTATGTGTTGGTCATTTGCAAGGTTTTGGTTTCCTGTGGTGGTTGTATCTTAACCATGGCATTGAAAAGAGGCATGGGGTCTTTTGCTGTGTATAGTTGTTCACATTTTTTTATGGAAAAGAATATCGTTGGCTAACTCTCGGGCCTACCTTGCATCTAGTTCCTCATTTTGGGTTTCTTCCCTGTTCGAAATAGTATCCCCACTTCTTACCTGTGGGTTATTTGGACACTCTGCCTATCTTTTAAGTTGTGGTTTTCATGACTATTCTGTCTGTGCCTTGGTCACTACTCTGTGAGTATTGATGTGGAATTTTGTGAAGGATTAAACCTTCCATGCTCCTTCTGTCCAAACCCTCAGTTTGTTAGCCCGCTTGCTTATACCACCTTACTGTCCATTGTTGTCTATTGAACCCTATGCATTGGAAATTATCATAAAAGATGGCCAACCCAAAATTAAGAAAAGGCATTGTTCGTGCTCGTTTTGGTCATGGGTTTGATTGATTATTTGTTGTGCAAAGCAGGAAGAATGTTAACCCTACTAATTTGTTTGATATTACAGTCTGTCATGTGGAGATATTGGGGTGATGACAGCATTGCAAAACATTGTTTAAGGGAAATGACCTACTGTGATTTTGTATGAAAGGAATACCTATGTGGGTAAATTATATATGCGTTGCATAATTTTTGTGATCCATAATGAAAATAATTTAGGAGCGTCGTTAATTGAAGTTTCAATTTTGAATTATGTTATATGAAGGGATCCCTTTTGTGTCCACTTCATGGAACCCTGTAGTAATTCTAATGTACCAGTTTTGATATCGGTATCCATTCCTCGACAGTTGGTTGTGTTTATTTTGATGATTGTTATGATGTTGCTCACTCCTCGGCCCTGTTGCATGCAAGCTATGTTACTATTGTTGAATGTTTATTGAGAAAAGGGGTATGGAATTATTTCTTTGCAATACAAAGTCTACATGCAAATGAACATCCTAGAAATGAAATATCAGTTCTAGAATTTTGGAAACAGAGTGTTGAATTTCAATTTTGAAACAGTGAAAAAGTTTAAATTTTGATTCTGGAAATGACATTGATTGATATATTAATAGAACAGTATCCATGGGAGTCCTTTCCATTATACCATTTTACACAAAATACACTCCCCTCATTATCCCAAATGCATTTTTCTCCATGTTCTAATTGTTTCTCATTTTTAAAGAAAAGTCTGTGTGGAAAAGAAAAAGATGATGTGTAAGTTAAGTGATGATTGGTATTTTGGGAGTTGGTTGTATACATAGTTTGATTGTTTTATTGATTTCCTGAATAGTATTCATGAATTTTACCCCTCCATGATATCATTTTACGCTAAATACAAACCCTCCATACTCCCAATGACCCTGTCAATTCCCTATTCATATGGCAATTAATAAATAGCATTTTTTTTGTGGATGGATTGCATGCGTGATGTAGTAAATAATAGAGACAACTCTTGATTTATTTAAGTAGAGTTTCATGTATGGATTATTAAGGATTTTTCATGACAGGTTAAATATTACTACAGGATGAGTTTTTCCAGCAGGGGCAGTAATGGCCGAAATAATAGAGGCAGAGGTAACTGGTAGCGAGGCCATAGAAGGCCTCGGTTTTCTATTCACTTCGATGTTGATCCACAAGAGTTAAACCATTTGTTCCAATCTGGGTTTTTCAATTGGGTTGGCCATGGTATATTGCACCCTCGACCTGACAGACCCCCTTTTCAACCTCCTCAGAATTTTCCTAGGATTCTTGTTCTTCCACATGTGTCAATGCACCCCGAAGTCCCTGCTTATGACGGTTGGAAAGAAATTCTTCACCAGCATGTATCCCACCATCATGGATGGCTCATTGTGTCCTTACCTTTACCACCACCAATTAATCCCAATGTTCATATTGCTCCTGTTGTTTATCCAGTACAATCCTCGCACGCTAGAAAAAGATTAAAAATTGATATCCCACAACCTGTGCAAGACAAAGGAAAAGCAGCAGCCTCCCCCTCTAGTCCATCCACAGAATATTTTAAATTTGTCTCTTCATGTCTCCACCTAATAGATGATTTCTCCCATGCGATCAGTGAAATACAGCCCCAAGGGTCTAACCAACCAAGGGCCACTCAAGAAAAGTGAGTTGGAGACAGTAGTGAGAAGAGGAAATATGCCTTGCAAAACAGCAAATATGGATTTTAAAGGTTTTTTACGATTTTCAATGATGGAGACAGTATTTAATAATTTTCAACTTTTCGGGACAACAAGCTTTATTTTGGATATTTTTGTGGATAAAATGGATATATTGTTTTTTTGGGATATGTCCTTAAATTTTGTGATATTTAAATATTCAATTTAAATTATATCAATAGGAGCTACAAAGGTGTTATATGATCCAAGTGATAAAATTTTGTATTTTATATTTGATGATTGGCAAAAGAATGATGGGAGTCACAAGGGGTCCCACCTATTTAGTAATTATTGACTAGACCCTTATTTATATATTATTATTAATTATTTCTCCCTAAACTAATTAGCTGAGTTAATTTGACTTAACTAAAGGAAGTAGTTGAACTACCTCAACTTATTGAGAAAGAATAAAGGTTCAATGAGAGGAAGAGACAAGGGGAGAATAGAAGGAGAACGACAAGACTAAGGTTTGTTCTTTATTTAAATGAGATAGTTTCAGTTTTCGTTCATTTCTGAGTTTACTTGAAAACCTAATCCTCTTGTTGACAATAGGATCTTATTGAAGGCAGCAAGGTTCAAAACTGAATCATACTTTCCAGGTGCTTGTTTTAAAGGTGTTTGATTCATCCTTGATAGTATGTGTATTCTTGTATGTTTGTGAATTAATTTTCATGTCTGATAAAGGATATCTTGCAGAGTCAAATGGAAGCATTTTTGTGGCAAGTTGATCCAGATCATTAATTTCAGTTTTATTTTACTTTCAAAGTCTTTTTGTATGGTGCCCATTAGAGACCTCTAAATCTGACTTTGGTCTATACCCTCGCAGGGGTTTGTAAAGAGAAATACACTTTTGTATCTCAGAATGAAATAAATCAGATTATTGTCCTATCTCATACATGTGTTTTCATGACTTGGTTCCTCCTTTCACTTTTGGTCTCCATGTTTACTTTATTGTAAAAGTTGTATACATTCTTGTAGCTTTGTATAAATTTTATTTTTACATTGCAACATATACAAATCATAAAACCAGCCTTAATACTTGTAATTAATACTTGAGGATTGAGTGAATGTTTTGAGGCTATAAACCCCGAGTGACATTCCCAACTATCTTGTCCTAGCCAGGAAAAATCTGAAAATTATTGAGTAACGTGTTCCATACCTTTTCCTCAACATTGTGTTATATTAATAGGTCGGCTATAACCCTTCATTGTACCCTTTCATTATAATTCTACCCTTTGTCTCCTATATATATATACCAAGGAGACCTAGTCTTAGGATCATCTTACCTCATCTTGTACATTGAATATACTATAAAAGTAGGAACTTTACCCCTCGAAGTGGATTGTTATTCATTGAATTTTTATCATTCTCAAGGCATTGGTTCATAACAACATGGATATCAAGGAAAATATGATTCCCTTGATACATGCACATGGATTCCAATTCAAGGTTCCCACTTATAGTGGTGGGTCTAGCCTCCTTACAAGTCATTAGGTGATGCACACCAAGTGATCTCTTCTAACAACATTATAACATAAGTTAATTTTAGAATTTTCCTAAGTTTTACCATGGGAGAACAACCTTAATCGTTATACATATGACAAATCCTAAGACAAGGGGTATGATCGGGGATATTATCATAGACCAACATCTACTACACATTGGAGAAGCTTCAACAACAATACATGGAATCAAGGGAAAGAAAATTATGCAACAACTATCCATCAAGGATTACGACCGAAAAGAATTGAATGTGGGTGTATGGATGGATCATCATCAATGGAAAGAACTAAGTAGGAGCATAAGAAAATCATATTATTTGGTTTCATCACATGTAAATCATTTAACTCCAAAGCTTTGAGGACAACGATTTTTTAAGGAGGGTACTATGTTATGACCCAAAGGGGACATATATGGGGTTAAATGTATATGATATGATGCCAAGGGGGGCATATATGGGGATAAATGTACATGTAATGTGTAAATGTATATGTTGTTGATTAAGGTTGGTTGTCATTGATGTCAACCCTTGAAGAAAGCCCCGTAGCACAAAGGTTTGGGTAATGGACCCAATATTGTTTGATGTAAATATGACTCATTATTGTTTTTTCATGGTTGATAAAAAGTAAATATGGATGAACTCCAAAGTGGTCCCCTTATGGTGAAATCCCTCATGGGAAGACACTTTGTGGAGTAAGAGAACCCATGCTTAATTGTGGAATAATGAGATGA
>JASDQU011400871.1:5707-17151 GCA_032191745.1 Picea mariana
TAGCCATTTGATTAGAGAAGTTTTAGCCTAGCCATAGCTACACTAGACTTCCTCTTTTCTTGAGTTAGTTTTGAGCACAAATTGAAGAAAGAAGGCGTCCTAGGCCTAATTTGTTTTACACCTAGGGTTTACTTCTAGGGTTTGAAAAGCCTTGTCTTCTAAACAACACTTTTCAGCCATAGGTTTGTGCTTGTAAGCTAGCCGTTTTGCCAAAGAAGTCTTAAGGAAAGAAGAGGAAGCCTTAGGCCTAGTTTTAGCTACACCTATTTAAGTCTTTTCTTCTTACGGTTTGGTTCTAGTGGCCCTGCCATAGCAACACCATTAGACTAAATCCTCTTGTCCTTAAGTTTAAATGTCTCCAAGCCATTAGTTTCACTCCAATTGACTCCATTAACCCAAGGCACTAGTCTAGAAGATTATCTTGAGCTTGCTTGTGCTTAAACTCACCTTCTAAACTCTTTTATGTTGAAACCCTAACTAACCTAGCGTCTAACCCTAATGCTGATGACATCTTGCTGATTTTAGAATTGTGTTTGGATGAAAACTTGCGGCTTAGTCATCTCTTTGTAGCCATAGAGGTTTTGTGCAATTTCATTGGCTGATTTAGCTAAAATGTTCACTTCTTGGCTAGCTAACCCTAACAACAGAAATAATATAGGTGACGTCATACCTTGTTTGATCTCTTGCTTTGACATAAACGTTTTGACATTGTCACCTCCATTTGATAGACTTTGAGTCATTGATTGCATCTTTAAGCTTATTTGACAAAACATTTTGCTCTTTGTCTTTCAAACTAAGTTAATTCTAAGGCTGACGTCACCTCTTGCAGCAGCAATATTACTTGTGACGTCAACTCTCTTTTGATCCTAATCTATGTGCAGAACTTTGCAATTTGGTTGGCATTGAAGCATAGTTTTACCTTCTTGGGTTTATTGAGCAAAACGTTCACCTTTTGCCTTCCAAAACTAGCATAGATTAGGGCTGACGTCACTCCAATCTGCAATTGTGATGCAACAAACTTATTTATATATGAGCAGATTTGCATTGTGATAATATAAATGATTTGATTTCATACATTGAATGCCATTATCTTTGAACTTATTGAAGAAGTGATATAAGCTATTTATCTTTGTTTAATAATCATTGACTTCGTCAATAATTATATCCAATCATTGCTCATATGTATATTTAAGGATAGTCATTTATATTGTGAAATACTAACCCACTGCAAGCACATTTTCTAGCTTTGTTTGTTTGTCTCGCAAGCAGGTGCCTCATCAGTGGAACATTTCCTTTGACTATCTCTATTGGCAGTAATCTGTAAAAGGGAATCTCTTACTTTGATCCATTATACCTCTAGCCCTTCAGAAACCCAGATTACATAGGGACGTCTCCCTTGGACCAGCCATCCTAAATAGAAAGAGCTCCCCATCGAGGTGACAGTGGGTGGGGAAGCTCTTGTTACGCCGGTTTTAAGCCTTGACTCAAGCTACCTAAACCCTTTCTGCAAACCGTGCGATAACAATCCCAACAACCAACCCAAAATCCTAAAAATCCAAAATTTTTACTTTTTTGTTTTGTTTTAGAAGGAAATCTAGCGGTGAAAAATAAATACAAATCTTTGTTTAGATTTCTTTCATAGTCTAGTGCCAAGTTAACAGTTCATTTCACTTCCTAGACTAGGTTATTCAAGGGTTTGTGCTTAATTGTTGATTTTTAACCGTAAGAAGGCAAAACAACCCAATAGAAAGGTGTTTCAAAGTCTTATCTAATGTTTTGTGGGCTGATTTAAGACATTTCTCAAATCTGAAATTAAATTGCAGCAATAAAAATCAGATTTGGTGAAACCCTAAGGCTAGGGTTTGGTGCTTAAAGGTGTATCCTTACTCATACCTAGCCTCTATTTCATTTCTAGATTGTTTCTACAAGTTTATCTTACAGATCTAGTGGTGAATTTAATCTGTAAAGTGCTTATTGTTACGTAACTTTATTTAGAGATTATTTTGGTGAATTCCAAGTGATAACATGGAAACCCTAAGGGGATTCACCATCTGTTTTACAAATTCTTGCTTAGTTCATGGTTATACATCTTTAGAGCTTGTTTCTAACACTTGTTGGGTTGTTGTTGCATAGCATATCCCTTGTCCAAGTGGAAACATCCAAGACATCTTTCTTTCTAGTGCATACTCTCTTTTGAACGGTCTTTTTCATGCTCTAAATCTGAAATTTCTCCGTTATTTTATCATAAAATAGATTTAGAAGTTGAAGGACAACCTTAAGCTTGTTCCTTCTTAGCATCTAATCAATTGGTAATAACAAGCACACATTGCATCATTGATTTATGCTAATTGGTTTCACCCTCTGTGCCCTAAAGTAGCTTAAAAGTGGTTTTCACCTCTTGAAAGTTGCTTTTGTTGCGTGATAGTATTTTAAATACAAATCTGAAGTTCCTAATGTTGTTCATCTTACATATTAGATTCGACACACACATCTACTATCTCCTAACCCTCTCTTCAAGCGGATATACTTGTGGGTTATGCTATTGTTCCTAATTGTTTATCTTTAAGGCATTTAATCACTTATTGGAATCCTTGTGCATGGTCTTGTTACATATATTTTGGATTCATTAAAGTAAATCGTAATCTTGCATGGTTTTATTTCACCTTGTTATCCCCCATCCTAGGGATGATTAAGGAGATCGAGTCTCGAGGCCCTCAGGTTGCAGACATGGAGTGTCGAGAGTTTTGTACAGTACTGAGCATTTGCATACATGGACCACCTCCTCCAGTTGGGGCATATATGAGCAACATATGAGCATCACTTTGGCACTCTTGTATCGGCCAGACTTGTAAGACATCTTCCCGAGGTATGCTGCAAGATGGTAAGCCCGTCATCATGGTAAGTGTTGATTTAATATTTGAGGCATCTAGGCTTGTTTCAAATGATCTCTTTTGATTACTATTCATTAGCTCAGACGTTATATCTCTTCCCTCGCTATAACTTGGTGGTTATCCTAGGATTCTAGAAAGTTGAGCCACCTTTGGAGAAAAGGGGTTGCTACTGCGATGGGCTTCAGATGGGTCATTGTACTGCCCTCTTTCATACATACCATCATTCTATCCTTTTAACCCTACCATCTCCCTTATCTTCGGGTTCCCCGGGTTCATTGACCCAAGAAGGGCTTGTTCCTTACTCTATGGGAAGAAGGGGCTGAAGGTCCAGAAGGATGAGGCTAGCAAAAGCCACCTTGGTTACCTAGTCAAAGGCTTGCCCAAGTCCTAAAAAGAGGAAAAGTGTAAGCTGCCATTCATGGAAGGTATTGTCATCGCATCACTATTCCTCTGGGTATTCTGACACTGATTGGTACGCCGATTGAAAGGACTTTGAAAATAAAATGTGTTGCTTAACACACACAAAAGAAAGAAAATAAAACGTGTTGCTAAACATAGATAAAAAGAAGAAAGCCACCATTCATGGAAAGCTGCGGCCGTCGCATCCTTATTCCTCGGCGTCGTCTACATGAATTGGTGATGGAAAAAGGAAAAAAGGGTTGGGATGACCAGTTATTATTGTATTTCCTGCTTTTTCTGCATTATATATATCAGTGAGTTGTGTTGTCCTTATTTCGCATGTATTGTCTTATATGACTAAAACACATAATAAACTGGAACACACATGCGAAAATCACCAAGCATGTTCACACAATAACTCAAACGCAGTCAAAAACCCCCAAAGTATCAGATTCAGTTGCCAAAACCGTAGTTCGGTAGTAGATATCCAGATCAGCTGGATCAGGGATATTTCAATGGTATCAGAGCCTTCTTCCTGCCAACCTGTGAAGAAGTGCTTCTCATGACCCCATGATTCCGGGAACATGTGAAGAATACCCAGAGGGTCGAGGACATATTGGGGACAAGTACATTTAGTACCGCAGAGGTCATAGTAGAGATAGAAGAGATAGAAACCGAAGGGATTACACCCCCTTCCGTACTTAGTCAGATACAGAGCCAGAGAGAGATGACAAAGAGCATATCAGTTCAGATACAGAGGCCGAGATAGATGGGACTATGGGTGACAGGCGTGAGACACCCGAGGGTAGGGCAAAGGCCTCGAGATACATTTTGACAGTACGCAGGCCATGTTGAATGACCTAGCTAGGGGACAGAGAGACCTGTTGACCGCCATACAACAGATGAACCTTAGTGCACAGATGCTCCAGCATAGCATGAGCACTATAGGTGCCAATGCTGCAGGAGGGCCTCGTGGTTCAAAGAGGCAACAAATGGGACAGAAAGGACATGATAGGGAGTTTGCAAATTGTTTGAGACAGTATCAGGAGCTTGGTACAAAATTTCATGCAGACATGTCATTCAAGGATTTTTGCACCATCAAACATCTTGAGTGGTATGAACCCCAACTATCAGGGGACAAGAAGGGGAAGGTGCCCATTGTGGAGGTACACTATGACAATGAGGATGAGGAGGTGCATGAGAATGCAACCATAGATGCCTATTTATAGCAGTCAGATGAGGCTAGTGACTCCTGTGCATCTGAGGGATAGTTGGATGGACAGGATGATAGCGCACATTCTTCATCTTCCCTACCAGGCAGTGTTGAAACTTCAACACTTCAACATAGTGATGACACGTGTGAGGATTCATATGTGTGGGCACTTGAACGTGATGAGATTAGGTGGTTGGATGACCAACCCTTGGGTATAGACATGGCTTCTAGGAAGTCATGTATGGAGGATGATGAGCTTTCTATGATGACAGTGACACATTCTTTATCTTATCAGACACCTATGATAGCCACGACACATGAGGATATCAATGGCATTCCTGATATGGTGGAGGAGCCTTGTATGAGGATTGTACACCAGGGACATATGGATCTGCAGATCCAGGAGGAGAGACATGACTTGGAGACAGTTGACTTTACACATACCTACCAATATGGGGAGAGGGAGTCACCTCTTTTGGAGATTCCATTGTGGAGACTGACAGTTTGATAGGATACTCACTTCCAGGACCAGTCCACAGTGATGAGGGTGCACTGTGCATGGGTCAGGATGACCATATCTCATGTCTAGACACATCCGTATGGGATCCAGGTGCAGATATCATTAGCAGAATGAACGCACAGGAGGATACAACTGCCCATACAGGATACAATGTGATTCAGATGGGGGTAGAAGTTGGTGATGGTGTGCAGTGGCATACAGGAGGACTTAGTAGCACAGTGGACAGTGGGCAGTTTAGTGCCTTATCTTTTGAGGAGTGTGTTGTTGGGGATTCCATTGTTGACACTAGTAGTGAGGGGCATGAGGTAGAACCTCAGCGGGATTGTGATCAGGAGTCACGACATTGGACGAGACAGTTGAGAGTCAGTGAGGACATGATCGTGGCAGCCACTAGATGCATGGATGATACACACGCATTGGTGGCAGATTATTGTTGGAGGGCATAGATGGCACATGATAGTTTAGATGGGGGATTTTCCATGGATGACTTTCATACTCTCAGGGAAAGAATAACTATGATGAGGGCCGACTACCAACAATTGTTGATGGACAGAGATTACCTATTGGAGGTTGGCGAGATGTATCGCAGGGCCCTGAGGGAGCAGGAGTTGGAGGTGGACCGACTCACTCATGAGTTGGTGAGCACACGAAGATTCTTGGAAGGCACGGAGACAACCCTTCAAGAATCAGAGTCCAGAGTAGATGAGCTCCGTGAGGAGACTGGTTAGAGATACACTATATCTATCTCGGTAGAGAGTCAAATATGTTCCTCAGTTACATTGTTGGAGGATGTTCGGGTATCACAGGGGCCACCATTCATGGGTAGTTCTGAGATAGTCGATCATACACATACACATGAGGATTCCAGAGCCAGGGACAGTTACGAGGACACTTTCATTTGTGTTCTAGAATTGGTTGATATCCACACAGAGGTTGATCCGGTAGTACACCTTGGACATATGATGATGAGAGAGATGTACAGTGGGATTCATGGGGACACATTGGATTGCAGGGAGGAGATGCACTTAGTGGAGCATGGAGATTCCTCCCCCTTGTAGCAACACATAGTTCTGGGAGATCACCTTCACAGTAGCAACAACTATCTGAGTGATGATGGAGGGAGAGTGATTGACCAACAGTTTGTGGAGTTATCTATTGTTGTATCTGATAGTTGGAGTTTAGATGATTTTTCACCATGGGTGCTAGTGGATGAGTTTTTGGTCCAATCCTGGGGATTGACCAAAGCATATGATACTTTCCAGTCCTACAGTCGGTTAGAGATATTTCTGTTAGCTTTTCCTGATACTTTCATCATTGACAACAACATAGGGGGAGATAAACAGTGGCAGGGGACATGGAGAGTTAGTAGGCTGAGACCACCTGACAAGAGTGTCTTTATTGCATACAACAGGATAGGGGTGGATCATCAGAGACAGACAGTTGAGACCTTGGGCGTGATGGTGAGCATCTTAGGCCGTGGGATAACATATATCTCAGAGGTTGACACAAATTCAGATTCTCATTGGGATGAGGATAGAGGGCTTCCGACAGTTATCAGTATGACACATGAAAAATTAGTGAGGATTGGAAGTGATGAACTTCCAATTTTTCCATGGGATCCGGGATTCCATTTGGTTAGTGGGTTGTTTCATCTTATGATGGCCCAGGTTGCGCCAGAGAGCAATATACTTCACTCTTGGATGGTTTTAGGAGAGCTTGCATGGACTTGTTCTATGTGGCGAAACTAGTTCTCCCTATTGATACTCATGATCGAGTATGGAGGTGGTTGGGCAGACGATGATTCCATAGAGATACCTTTACAAGTTCATCTTCTTGACAACAGGCCCAATTTTCACAAGTATTTCAGCATGAGGATCCAGGGGTGGGGGATCCAATATGTATATTTTGACCAGACAATCATGATCACAATAGTGCAGTGTCCATGTGATGGTCCTTGTCAGAGGCTAGCATGGGACCTTGGGATTACAGGGCTGGGTATTTCATTGACTAATGGAGATGAGTGGATCTTTGCAGGGGGAAGTCACTTTGACTTTCCAGTGAGCTTCAGTATTGGGGGGAGAACGTCACTTGTTGGTGATTTGTTGAGGTCTTGTAGTACATCACTATGGCAGCAACATGTTCAGTTGGTGGAGGTCGTGTTGGGGTGGGTACGGTCTTGGAGGACAGACTCATTTCGGGTTGAGACCGTGTGTTATTTTCAGGAGACTCATGGTATTGATATGTTACAGGACTATATTTCACGAGGCATTGCAGTTCACATTCTGATATGGGATCCAGGGATTGGAGTGTTTGGTAGTTCCGCATTTGGAGTTGAGTTTCGAGTAGAGTGGTTTCTCGAGGAGTTGACTGAGATTCTTTGGCCATTGATCATTCTACTCATTAGGAGCATGTGGGTGTTATGCGTGGTGAACACTTGGAGAGGCCACATCTTGAGGGGAGTCTACCTTGTGTCACACAGGTGGATATGGGACCCTGGTATCATATGTAGTTGGATTCAGTTATTGCTTGAGGACAAGCAATATTCTGGCAGGGAGGACTGTAATGTCCCCATTTTGGGACATTATAACATTACAGAGTGTTATGCCTACCAGAGTAGCCAGATAGGGGGACAGAGAGTTAGGGAGATATTGAGGGGTTTATTGGGCCCGACTTGCATCGTTCATCATTAGGATCCATTCCGCACATCTTGGCTTTGGTTTCGTTTCATTCTGACGATTTCCGTAATTTTGAGTTATTATGGGTCATATCTTAATTAAATTCACTAAGGAGGTCATAATGGGCATATTACTTGGAGAAACCTCTTAGTGTAATAACTCTTCGAAATCAGGAGGAAGAGCATTACAGGATAAGATGATGAGAAGTGATTTTCAGTGACCAGAGAAGCCATCAGGATGTATAAATCACTTTTTAGAGGTAAAATGGTTAATTAATTAATTAATTAAGTGATTTAATCAAGGAATAATAAATAAAGTAAAAGTCACTTGGAGGGAAAAGGTCAACAATGAATTAGGGTTTCGGGAAGCTATAAAGGAAGGGTAAAGCAACCTAATTCGGCATTATGTTGTGATTTGACGTTGAGGTATTTGTAGAGGAGGAGGAAATTGACCCCCTTGTTGTTTTGTGGATTTATGGAGGAAACCACCACCATTGATTGGTTTCGGTGTTGAGAGACACACCCTAGCCTATCAGAGATACCATCCAGGTATTTCACCATGCATTACAGTGTCTAGTTCAGTGATTGCGCAGCTCAACCAGTGAGGGCGCAAGTGATTGAGAGAGGGTTTGTGCGGCTGCTTGAGACAGTTCAGATCTAGCCGATTCCTTTCGACCTATTAGAGAGATAGCCAGGGCGCACCTATTGAGCCACCTGTCGTTAGTTTCCAACAATGGAATCTTTCGGAAAGCGGAAAATAGTCATTTAGGGCTCAGCTCTCGAGGAAGCACATTTGGGGTTCCAGGGGACATTCTGGGGAAGATTTGAGGAATCCCTTCCGACCCATTAGAAAAGAGACCAGGACGATCGTTTTGAGCTATACATCGTCATATTCCTCCAGTGGAATCACAAGGGCGCAGTCATTGAGCCCGGGAGGTGCACAAACCCTCAGGGGGTGACATCTAGAGCTTTAGAGTTCGGATCTTCAGTCCGATAACCATCAGGATCAATCTAGAGGCCAGGGAGCATCTTTTGAGATAGTTTCCAGCTCATTTCGATGGGTATCGCCATCAGGGCGAGTTTTTCGGATTCTACAACAATTACCGTGCGCTGCCGGACTACTTTTTGCTGATCTATCCGTGCATGCGTAGACCAACACCCATTCTACGGGCATTTTTGGCCTCAACACGTATTTTTGTAATTTTCGCTCCCCTGCGTGGGATTATAATGTAATGGGTCTAAATGGATCATAATTTAGGTTAGTTGCCTAGGACTTTATCATTAGAGAAGTCCTTTCATCGAGTGTTTTTTTTCTTCAGGTAATTAATTTGGTCTAACCAGCCTTATTAATTTCCCTTGAGTTTTTCACTCCACAATAATCCTCCAAAGTGGTGAAAGGCTTTCTAATGGTCGAGCCCTACGGTGACTCGTGTCTAGGAATATTGTAAATGACCATGCTAGACATATCCTAGAGTCTTGCGGAATTCCGTTGAGTCTAAAGTATTTTTTTTTAATTTTTAAAAAATACCTAGTTAATGGTAATTTTAATTAATTTTTGATGAAAAAATGTAAAAACTAGGTCCTTGGGATTTTGGTAGGGGTATTTGTGCTAAAAAAATTGGAATGAAACCCCCTACACCCTTGGACCAAGTTCCAGCTCAATTGGACAAGTTTTGCTAGGAGTTTGTCCATAAGGAGTCCAAGTCAGTCTAAAACAACAATTTAATTGCTTGATTTGACAAAGTCAAAAGTGTCAAATAATTGTATTATGAGAAAAATGGTTAAAGAAAAGGTGGGAAATGATGTCTAAAGTTTAAACCCATTCCTAAGCTACCCAAACCCTCTCCTAACCTTATTTCACCCCTTCCACTTAGCCACCACTTCATAAAGTCATCCCCCCTGGGGAAGTTGCGCCTCCCTTGAGGAAAAAACCATGGAAAGTGAAAAATTAAAAGGTGGGGCCTCCTTTCTCCGTAAGTGCGCCCCCCTAGTGACTCAATACTCATGTTTGATTTGTCAAATGGGTTCCAACTCACATCCCACTCAATTACCAAAACCCTAACTTACCAAAACCCTAAGAAGTGCGCCCCCCTCCTTGAGATGCTCAATGTTGCTTTATGATTGACACTTGGAAAGCATCCAAGAGGGGTAGCTCTTGCTTCCCAATTATAAATGAAGGCCCTCCCCTCCTCATTTTTCATCTATTCTTTGCCTACTGTTACTATACTCAAATTTCTCCCATCTCTCCCATTCTTTTCTCTTTCTCATTCTTGCTCTAGATTTTTGGAGAGAAACTTGTTGCAAGTATTTGCAACAACCTTCTACTATCAATAAAAGAAAGCTTTGGAGGCAAATGGTGTGTTAAGAGTATTCTTGGTGCATCAAATTACTGGAGGTGACATTGCTTGGGTTCTTTTTGTGTATGCATTTTTTCAAGTTTAGAGTAGAGATCCCAAGCAAAGTAATACTTTGCTTGGGTAGATTTGCAATAGTATTGTTGTAGATCTAACTGAGTAGTTTATATGTTTACAAAGTATTTTGTATTTCCTTTTAGATCTACTCACCCCTTTGCTCTATCTTATAGTTTTCTCACAAATATTTGCAGGTCATTTCAAGGATTGGAGAGGCTTGTTTTAGATTTGGAAACTTGCATTCTTCATCCATTTTCACCCTCTAAATTTTTTGCATTGTTTTTTTTGTTAATTTCCATTGAGTTTTTGAGTATTCTAACACATAGAATAGGTCATTTAAATCATTTTATATGCTGGTTTTTTCTGCAGAAAATTTTTGTTGTAACTAACATAAATTTTTTGAAATTGTGTCACTTTTTGTAGCATTTCCAGCAAGCTTTTGCTTATTGGTTTTTGCAAGTTGGTGACAAAAAGAGGGATCTACAACCCATTTGGGTATCTACAAGTCTAAGATCAACCTCCCAAGTTGGGGTAACTAATACCCACTTCTTTCTTTCCTCTATTCATTGTAAGCAAGCCCAAGAGAGTCTCTAGGGCTTGCATTTCTCTAAAGTTTTGTAAATTTCTGCAATTTCTTTTCTTTAGTTTGCCTACACCTAGCATAGCATTTGGCCATACCAACCATGCTAAATCATATGGCTAGATTGTAGAGTTTATTTTTAGCATTGTTTATTTACTTGTTTGCCCCACTTGTCCTTAAGACAATGATGTGTGGCTAGGATCTTTCCATTTCCAAGTTACTTTATTTCAAGTTATTTATTTTCACCCACTTGTGCACAAAACCGGAAGGCTTTGTCCTCCACCTTGTGTACTTGTTGTGGTTGCAAGCCTAGTGGAAAAACTCGGCAACGGCAAAAAAACGGCAAGGGTCCTGAAAACATCGGCACGGAAAAAATCGAAAAAAATCGGAAAAACTCGGCAAACATTAAAAAATACATAATTTATTCATTTTTTTTCAAAATTTTAAACATTTTTCAATATATAAAGCAACAACAACATCATATAAACAGATAGGCACATAAATACGGAGAAAGAACCGATATATATCATATAGTGGATGCCAAACAAAAACCGATACATCAAAGTCATTACTGAAAGTCTGAAATCAATACAAAATGACATCAATGATCACATATATAAATGTATATGTCCCAAAAATAGCAACTAGCTATATGGTATCAAATTATCAATGCCCTCTCCCCCTTTTACGGGATAAAATCAGGGGCTGTTTGCCAGGCCTTGAACTAGAGGCAGAAGGTCCTGGTCGAACATCAAT
>JASDQU011400871.1:22729-40817 GCA_032191745.1 Picea mariana
ATTGGGAAGGGCATACATACCTTGCTTGGAAGTTGTGGATGAAAATTTCAAAGATCCAACCGGTTGAAGTTTGAGCTTGCTCCACCACAAAAATCTTCAAAGATTGTGGATGAATCCCTTGCCCTGCCTTTGCACACCTCAAAAACACTTGATAGCCTCCACAAACTCCTTCCCTTGCTGCTCCACACAAAAAGAAAACAAAATGACAAAAAACCCAAATCGGCTCTTTAACCCGCGGCCCGCGCGACCCAGTCGAGTTTTAGGTAAAAAACGCGTTTTTTCCCGAGTTTTTGCCGCTTTTTTGAAAAACGCGCGCTTTTTTCACTGTCTTAAAAATCGCACGTTTTTTTCTAGTAAAAATCGACGCCCTCAAAAACTCGCGCTTTATCTGATTTTTGGCGTTTAAACACCGATTTCTTCTTCTAGGGTTGCAAGTAACTTAGTTTGCTTTCATGTTATTATTTCATCACGAGCCAACCTATTAGGTTCATGGGTACCTAACAGTATGACATTGCCACCATCTGGTTACCATGCCAGGGCAGTGACCTTTGGTTGCATGGCCAAGGGAAAGGGGGTCTCATCACGAGCCAACCTTCTCATCTCTGTGAAAGTACTTGTGGGTAACACTGTTAGCTTTGGTCACCATGCCAAGGCAGTGTCCTCTGATTATCCCTTGAATAAAAAAAAGAAAAAGAAGAAGAAAAAGGAAATAAAAGAAAAGAATAAAGGCAAGAACGGGCTTGGAAAAAATTGCATCCATGACAGGTACAACTCGCCTCCTACAAAGGCACCCACAAATAACACTATGCATCCCTGGCTCTCACTTCACCCACATGTCTGGACATTCCCTGGCCACATCAGCTCACTTACATGGCTTGGATGAAACCTTCCTGGAAACTTCCCTTTTCTTGTGGATACTAGCCCAATAGGACGTCTTGTCTTTTTCTCCAATCTTGTATTGTAGGTTTTTGTAATGTCTTTGAGCTATTGATCGATGTATCAGGGTTTTTATGCGTATGTTTAATAATATTAATGATGAAATGTGATTGACATTGCTATGATCCCTGTAACTAATGAACCCATGGAGGGCGTAGCTTTTGATGTGCAGGATCATGCCCGACGAACAGGTACCATTTGGACCGGTACACATGGGGAGATGATCAGGTCGGACCTCCATGGGGCTGAAGAGCCCACCAGATGGACGCTGAGACCCCATCAGGGGGCAGAGACAGGACGATGGTTGATCAGGGTCTTACACCAGAGAAGAAGAGGACGTTTCATCAGAGGCACTTTGGCAGAGCCCAACCTAGGGGGATTGACCCACTTCCAGTGGAACGTTTGCCCTGGATGGCCCAGGACATCACCTAGGAGCTCATAACGTCACCTTGAGTGTGTGATAGTTTGATAGGACAGTTGGCACGTGTGGCATGATTGGGAGGCCTAAAGAGGGCCAACGTTTTGCCCTTTGGTGTTGCATTTTCCTAGAAAGGGGCTAACGTCTCCCTCAGTGGGGCTTGACGTCTTGCTTTTGCTCAGTTAGGGTTTTAAATTGAACATTTAATGTAAAAACAATATTACTTTGATATTTTGGCCTTGTCAGCCATTTTATGACCTAAAAAGTAAATTAGGTCATTGATACACTATATATTGAGGAGTTTTAGCCTCATTTTATCATAACACATCACTCACTCATTAGTGACGTCTGATTTTTAGCGCCCTACTTGGGTATTTTTGTTGGTTTAGTGAGGCACACTTGTTGAAGGAAGGCATTTCTTGGCATTTTTTTGGTTTTTCTCTTGAAGGAAGGTGTTACAACTAGGGTTTGCATGGTTATTTCTTAAAGAATTGTAAGTATTTTTCTGCAAAACTTCTTGATTGAATGGTTGTAGTCTTATTTTTTTACATGTGTTTATAATTTGCTGAATCAAAACCCTAGGTGACAAGCACACAAGTAGGTCCTTGTCTCATGTCCCCTAATAGAGAAATTTTTAGCCATTAAAGGAAGAAAGAGCCTAGCCATAGCTACACTCTCATTTTTTCTTCCCAGAAGTCAAGAAGGAGGAGACGTCCCAGGCCTAGGTTATCTACACCTAGGGCCGTTTTTCTTCTAGGGTTTAGTGATAGAGCCTTGCTGTAGTAACACTCTCCCTCACTACACTCTCTTGTCTTGATTTATCTTTCATGCTAGCCGTTTTTGCCAAGTTAACCTAAGGAAGGAGGAGAGAGCACGATGCCTTGCTTTAGCAACACCAGAGTGAGCCTCTCTCCCCTAGGGATTTGATTCTGGGGCCCTGCCATAGCAGCACTTTAGAACTTTTCCTTCTAGTCCTTAGTCGTCCTCCTTCAACCCTTGCGTCCTCTATTAAATTGACTCCATTAACCCAAAGGCACTGATCATAGACCTCCGACGTTGAAGTGAAAGTGATCAAACAAACTCTCAAACTCTTTTCTAAATTGAAACCCTAACTGACTACTAACCCTAAGTTGCTGACGTCATACCTGAATATTTCATCTTTATGCAACAACGTCTTGTCTTAAGGGCAATTGAATGGTGATTTAGGCATTAATTGATGGTGTGTTGATTTGTTACATTGAATGCCATGTCATTTCAGTATCTATTGAGGAAGTGATATTATTTGCATTGCTATATTGATAAACATTGACTTCGTCAATATTTACTGCCATAATTGCTTATTTAAATATCAGATAGTCTTATGAAGTACTAACCCATTGAATTATAGCCTGCATATATTGGTTTGCTGTTGCTTTGTTTCGGGCATGTGTTCTCCTTTGGGGCTTCACTTCATTATTGGCTGTTTAGCCGGGACTATCTGTTTTGGTGGTGACCTGTGAAGGGGGAACTTTACCTTTGTCCTTTTAACTTTTGCCTCTTCAAAACTCCAGGTCACCGGGGACGTCTCCCCTGGGCCTAACCTCCCAAAAGAGAAAGAACCTCCCCATCGTGGTGACATTGGGTGGGATAGGTTCCTGTTACGCCAGTTTGACCTCCATCTTATAGCCATTTGACCTATCTACAAACTGTGCGATAACACGCATCTCCTGGGCTCAATGAGTGCGCCGTAGTGATTCCACTGGTGGAATATGACAATGTATAGCTCAAAACGATCGTCCTAGTCTCCTCTGTAATGGGTAGGAAAGGATTCCTCAGATCTGTCCCGGAATGTCCCCTGGAACCCCAAATGTGATTCCTCTAGATCTGTGCCCTAAATGATAGTTTTCTGCTTTTCAGAAGATTCCACCGTCGAAAATTGACGATAGATGGCTCAATAGGTGCGCCCTGGATTGCTCTCTAATGGGTCGGAAGGAATCAGCCAAATCTGAACTGTCACAAGCGGCCGCACAAACCCTCTCTCAACACTTGTGCGCTCACTGGCTGAGTTGCGCAATCACTAAACTGAATACTGTAATGCACGGTGAAATACCTGGATGGTATCTCCGATAGGCTGGGGTGTGTCTCTCAACACCGAAACGGATCAATGGTGGTGGTTCCCTCCAAAAATCTACAAAACAACAAGGGGGTCAATTTCCTCCTCCTCTGCAAATACCTCAACATCAAATCATAACATAATGAGGAATTAGGTCGAATTCCTCCCTTTATACTCTTCCCGATCTAATTCACCATTGACTTCACTTAAGCTAGGCACTTTTTCTCCTAAGGTGAGTAATTAATTAATTAAGTCCCCCTTTAGCACCTTTTCGTTCTATTTCTTCGTTGACTTAGGCTTAAGTGAATTTTCCTATGCTTTTTGGCTTAATTCATCGTTTAGCCACCAAATCATCCTTATTTCTCCCATTTGTTCCTTGTTTGTGCCTGACTATAGTCTACGGGAACACATAGACTACTAAGTCACTCCCTGCTGGCCTACTCTTGGGAACATGACATCACACCTTGGCACAAAATCGGTAGGCTTGTCCTCCTCCTTGTGCCATTGTTGTGAGGTTGTCTAGTCATTTAACTTACATTATTTTGCCCACCTTTGTCCTTAAGGAAAAGTTGTGTGGCTAGGCCATTGTTAACTTTTATTTCAAGTTATTTAATTCAAAAATTTGTGCCTACACCTTGCAAAGTGATTTGGCTATGCCAATCCATGCAACATTGTAAGGCTAGTTTAGTTTTTTGAGTTTGCTTAATACAAATCTAGATTGATTACGCTAGTTTAGTTTTGATTTTGCTTTTGGAAAGTAATCGTATCTAGACTAATTAGGCACCCAATTCATTACCTTCTTCAATCACCAAAATAGGGTGACTTGGGAGGCTACAGGGGGTGGAAGTCGGGGACAGATTCAAGGTACTAAGTGTCCTCCCTGCTTGAGCGCCCAAGCGTTCTGGATTGACCTGTGGAGCTAGGGAAGGACCTTGCTTGTCCTTCTTCTTGAGCACCCAACAATTATTTTGGTTGAAGGGGTAGGAGTTAGGGGTAGACACATAGTCTAGGCTTGTATCTATCACATCTAATCCCCCCTAACTAAAGAGAGACTTAAAATCTTCTAAAATTAACCTACTACATTCACAACTTTTGCACTTTCAAGTTCAGTTATATTTTATGTAAGTTGTGCATTTTTATATTCAGGGTTATTCACTTTCCATGTATTTTATTCTCAAACATTTTCATTTTCAGAGCAACTTCACTTTTCAAATTGTGCGATTTTACTATCAAAACTGTTTACTTTTAAAGTTGCACAATCTCTCTTTTGAGCACTTTACTTTTCAATTTACCTCAAGTTGTCTCTCTTATTTGTGAATATTTCATGTATTAATGATTCACTGCTCATTGGGTTGATATTCTTTATTCTTTTGGATATAGTTGTCTAATCACTTGATTTGTTTACTTCATTGTACATACTATTTCATGTTGTATCTCAATTTGTAGATAATATTCATAATTGGTTTAAGTATGAAGTAATTTCTTTTACTCATTGTGGATGTCCCATAGCATTGTCTATTTTTTGTATAATTGTAATTTGTTTTATCTCTCATTGACTCCATTTATTTATCTTTAGGCACTGGTCTTAATATTATTTAGTGAATAAGGGGTGTGCTTGTCATTGAAGAGTTGCATTGCATTGACTGCTTGTCATTTGGGTTGGGTCTCCCTAAATTTTAGTTCTTAAAATTAACTCCTGGATCATTTAATCAATCTTAACATAATTAAGTAGGGTCTACCCCCCTTGGCTTCCCTAGGAGTGAGCCTAGACGGAAGAAGTCCAAATCGAGGTGACAATGGGTTTGGACTTAGGCTTGTGCCTCCAAGGACACACCAAGTGGGTTGGAGACTTCTCCATGCTTGTAGGTGTGTATAAGGACGACAACACCACCCATAGCTTAGCTTTGGAAGACCTACAAAATCCTTGTGCTTGTGTCAAACCTGAAAAGAGGGGTCTTATGGGCTTGTCTAGATGTCTTTTATATTAAGTTGACTAACTCATTATGATGATGTGTCTTGTCATTTTGTAGAAGATACATGCCTTATCTTGTCTTGTAGGTCTTTTCCAGTTTATACATCATTGCAGGGCTTGGAAGCCCATCTTACAGGTGCCGTACCACATTGGATGCTGCTGGGGCAATGTTGGGGTTAGAAACCGCCTTGATGGATCACAGTTTGTAGACCCCAGATGCCCAAGATGATGACACATGTCCTCTCATGCTCATTTATCATGCACTCGCCCTCCTTCGGGGATGATGGCTTCTTGCACCTTGATGGAGGATGATGCCACTTGGAGGCATTTCCATGTATTATGATGGAGCATTGTCATGCTTAGACCCATTGGTGTTTTGCACCATGATTGAGGGTGTCATCATTGTACACATTTTGGAGGACGTTTTGGACCTTGGAGGAGGTCGTTCCACTATTGACGGATGGATCTTGCTCACACTAACCCAACATTAGCCTTGGGAGGCCTCTCCTTGCTCTCCACGTCACTTCTTAAGGTTGCTTCTAGCCTTGGAAGGCTTGACGTCATCTTTTTGGAGGAGCTTTCCTTGCTTCATGGAGACATTCATTGAAACGTTGGGCTAAATTTTGCCCTCTTTTTGTGCATTAGACTTTACTTGTATCATTTTAGCATTTATTATGGATCATAGCGACCATGGAGGTCAAATCGTATGGTTATTTGGGCTATTTTATGTTGTAAAGCCCTAATTATGTGGATTTAATGTAAACTTGTGGGATAAGCCACAGTTAAGGCTTGAATTGTGGACAAACTCAAGTGATGAGCCTCATATAAATAGAGGATCACTTTTAGTCATTTGGATATCATCATGACATAACAACTTACCTCTCTTTCCTTCCTAAAATTTGTTGGCATTATGGAGCTTATGCGTTTTGCTTATGGATGCTAGTGGATTGGTTCTTCAAGCTTTTCATTGCAATTGGATGGAAGTCTATGGTTATCATTCGTCTACACCATTGGATCAAGGCTTCTTTTACATGCTTGGAGTAATTCTTCATCAAATACTTGGTATGTTATCATTTTGCATGCAATTTCTCTGTTGAAGTATTGATTGGTGAAACCCTAGCTATCTCTTGGTTGGATTGTTGCATTTAATTGGTTAGAGCAAGGACAAAGAATACTTGTAACCTTGTTTTAGTCCAAGTTGTTGGTTGTGTGGATAGGAATAACGGAACGTTATCACCCCTATCTCACCACATCCTTCAACCACACTTTTTGAAATTTGCTTGTTGAGGGACAAGGAGACTTGCAACCCCCAAGGAGGAAATCTTCAAGCTTTCCTAGCACCATTATCCATCCTTTTGTTGACTCCATTTTGCCCAAACCCAAGGCACTAGTCTACTTGGGGGACTGTGAAGGTGTGCATTGTTTTGCATGAAATCATCTCTAAGTTGAAATCTGATTTGTGGAGCTTGTTCTCCCCTCTAGGGAGAATCTTTTTCCCCTTGGGGCGAACCTTTTGGTGGGGTAAAACCCTTTGCTGTCCCAAAACTCATTCTGCTGCAATAACCCTAATTTGCTAACCCTCTAACTCTCTAACTTGGTCAATTTCTGCAAGTAAGTAGTCCAAACTGTGTGCCTCAAAGAGACCTATCTTTCTAACGGATTACTTTCTTGATTTGACCCTTTTTTCTTGCTTCTGTAGCATAAGTTTGCTACAGCCAAGTGGCTGCAATAAAACGCAGAAAACTACCTCACTTCCAGCCCCTTTAACCCTTAGTTAACTCATGCTAATTTTACTAGTCTTTTAGGTGATTGATGGTGCTTGATCTCAAGGTTGTTTGGTAATTTTCTGGGCTGATATAAAAGTGTTTGCTGCTGTTATATACTGCTGTAGATCAGTGTTGCAGGTCTGATATATGTTGCAAGATTGCTTGGAAAGTCATTGTTTCACTTGCCTTCTCATTGGTGGTCCATTGAACATTGTCTAGCTAGTTTTATGATCAATTGTTGAGGTGTAAAGTAAAGTTTATCTTGCTGATTTGGGGTGTTCATTTCTGCTGTTATAAAAGCCATTGAATAAGCTGATTATCATTGTCACAAGTCTACTTGCAAAGCATTCATCACTCTCTCTAACTTACCATCGCATTGCTTATCATCTTGTTTGATTTAGAGAGCTATATTTGAGTAAATTACACTCTTTGTCTAGGCTTTATCATAACCACTTGAACTTACTCATTGTTGACAATTATTGTACCATGATCATTGGTTATTGATTGTAAGTTCATTGATCTAAAGGCAGGACTTGCCTCCTTTAACTTGGTTTTGGATATATTTGTTGCATTGGCTAACCTCTTTGTGCAGGTCTCCTCATTTGGCAACGCTTCTCACTTTTCCTATCATTCTTCACTATCCATAAACATCCGCAAGTCTTGTATCGTGACCTCCTAGGGCATCCCCTTGACATCAACCGTCAACCCCCCTAGGGGTCACCCGAGACTCTTCCTGAGGTGACAGTGGGTCGTAGTCTCAGATTGTTGTCAATCAGTGGTGATCATGATGGGATTTCCACTGTCTACAATTTGTGCGATAATATTTTGGCACCATTGTCGGGGAGGATTTTGAATCCTTCTCGAGCCATAATGACACTTTTATCAAACCATTCCTTAAATCCCTTACCCTTGATTTGCCTAGCAACTCCATTTGAGGGTCTTGTCCTTCCCCTTTTTGGTGAGCCTAAAAGGCTTACCTGGCGACTCCACATGCCAAGAACCCATATCATCTACACCACCCCCTTAAACTTCCTTCCCTTTCCATTATGAAACCATGGACTTCTATGAAGATTATTCTATCGTTGACTTTGAGAGCCTTCCTGAATACCCTAATGAATTTGACATGAGCTGGGCAAAAGGCCTTCCCGAATTTGATGGCTCGGCTGTTTCACATGTGGCAAGTGTTTTTGGGCATTTGCTTGAAGAGCAATTTGTTTTGAGGATGTCCAAATCAAGCTTTTCATTCTATCATTACCATGGTATATGCGGAAAGAAATTAAAGATTGTGCCGAGCCCAAAGGTGTATCCTCTCTTGCAGATTTCATCAACGGTTTCCTCGACTCCCTCATTCCGCAGCATCAAACATATGAAGAGATTCTTCTAAACCTCACAACAACTTTTGAAGAAAGGAATCTTCCCCTGGGCTACTTTGTAGAGTACCTCAGGGAAGCATACGAGACTTCTGAAGGGAAATTTACAAGAGATATCAAAGAAATCCTTCCTGAAAAAGAGTCCTTTTCAAGGAGAAGACTTGGACCTTCCTCCTTTTGATAGAGATGCTAAAAGACATGTATATGAAGAAAGTGATTAAGAAGAGGATTTCGTTGAAGAAAGTTCATGTGTAGGTGAGGCATAGGTGCCTGATTCTCTTGATAATAAAGTTGAAATCATCCAACCATCTTTGCCTAGACATGAGCATCATGATGAGGTAAGTCACACTCTTTTTTCAAGTTTTTAAAACCTGTGATGCATCTACCTATGACATAAAGAGTGATGATGAAAGCAATGAAGACATTAAGGTAAGTCTCTCTCCTTTTCGAGTTTTTGAATCTTGTGATACATCCTCTTATGATTTGGAGAGTGATTCCTCTTTGGATCCTTCATGTGATGATAAGGACAATGACATCATTGAAAATTTTGATGAGTTTATATGCATTAAAGAATCTAGATGGGGAGAGGGTTATTTCCATGGTAATCTCATCTATGATATCGAGAATAATTGTGATGTAAGTATGTTTCTTTCACCATATACTTTCATAGACATTGATCCCACTAATAAAGATGACATGTTTATAGATTGGTTTCTCCCTTCTAGTATTGATGACTTGTAGGATGATTCTCGACCTTTCCTTGATGGATATGGAACTCATTCCTTTGAGTGTTTGGACTTGATTCAAGACGAAGATTTTCAATCACCTTTGTGTCCAGAGCATGGTGAAGATGAGACTGTGATTGGCTTGAACCAGGATTATCATGGTGAAATTTTTTTACCTCCTTCCATTTCATCTTATTATGTCGTTGAGAGTATGCATAAGAAGTTCTTATCTATACAACAAAGGGTTTTGGAATGTAAAGAGCCATTTGGAAGGCATAAGAAGGGAGTGTGAGTCTCAGTTTTTCCCAAATTCTCCTTGGAGCTGCAGTACAACGTTCCTGAGTTTCATTTTCACTCCTTCTGAACTTTCAGGGAGCAACATGTTGTTAGAAGAAGATGACGGCGAGCCCTCATCTATGCATGGTAGCCCCGTTCAGAAATGGACAGATCAGAGTTGTACCGGATCTCATTAGGAGGATTTTATCCCTCCCACCCACTGTTACACAATATTTTCGTCATCCTTATGACCGTTAATGATGTAAACCTATATGTTGCCTTTAGAGGGGTCAGTGGCCTGAATTCCTGAAGAAAGAAGGGAGAAGAACTTTCCCTGAGAGAAGAAGTTGTATTTTCCTTTGTAAAAACCCTATTAAAGAGGATTTCCACAGGCTGCACTATAGCCAGGGTGAGGAAATTCCTGGTTTTTGCAGGCTGCACTATAGCCAGGGTGAGGAAATTCTTGGTTTCCATAGGCTGCACTATAGCTATGGTGCGAAAATTCCTGTACGTGGGAAAAACGAGCATCTTCTCGATGCTTCTAGAAGGAGAAGCTTCTATGGTGAGGTGGCCTCCGAATGGTTTGGATCTTACTCGCTTTCATGATTTAGTGGGATCATCCTAACCTCCTCACCTTATCCTCTTCATCTTATAAAAGGAGAGGAGCTCTCATGGAGAAAGTTAGCTTGATTGGGATTGAGCTTGGGAAATTCATTTTGGCTTTGAGCTTTGCTTTGTCAAGATAGATTGTGAGTAGCTATCAGATACACAGTCTCAGAATCCATTGGAGCAGAAGTGTGTGGGAAACAAGGAACTGTTGGAAGGAACCTGACAACATCAAGGCATCTGGTTGTATCTTTCTTCCACATTATATAATATAGTGGCATATTTCTTTTCCATAAAATCATTCTCATTTTATTACATGATTCCTTGATCACATGTATAAGCTTTCATTGAACATACTATTGTTGCTTTCACTTTGGTTGGTTTGTGTTTCATTGTAGGATCAATAGCACAAGAGCACCGGAGCAAAGCAGGGACAACAAAGACATAAGGAAGCAATATTAAAAGGTGTGTCTTTCTTCTCTTATCTAATAGTAGATCCAATGATTAGGCTTAGGGGAAGCGCCATGTCTTGTCTCGTTTTGTTCTAGATCTAGGTGGATCTAGGGAGATTAGTTTATGTCCGCATTCATCGATTTATCCAATAACACCCACCTCCATGGGTTGTTGTCTATGCTTATTTATGCTCAAGATTATTTAATGCTTAATTTATCCCTGATGTATTTCTTGATTAAGTACAGGGGGAGACACCTTGATCTGATTAATAGATGGTTGCACTGGTTATACGACTTCACCTAACATCATCTGACACCTCGTTATTACGGGCCTTAGGCCCGAGGTAAGTAGGCACAGGTCTTGTCCCAGAGATCTGAGGTTCTCATGCACTCTGCAGGCAATCACATGTCCCCAAGTAGGAGCCAGATTTTATTCCCCATCCTAGGGATGACTAAGGAGATCAAGTCTCGAGGCCCTCAGGTTGCAGACATGGAGTGCCGAGAGTTTAGTACGGTACTGATCATTTGCATACATGGACCACCTCCTCCAGTTGGGGCATATATGAGCAGCATATGAGCATCACTTTGGCACTCTTGTACCGGCCAGACTTGTAAGACATCTTCACGAGGTATGCTGCAAGATGGTAAGCCTGTCATCATGGTAAGTGTTGATTTAATATTCGAGGCATCTAGGCTTGTTTCAGATGATCTCTTTTGATTACTATTTGTTAGCTCAGACATTATATCTCTTCCCTCGCTATAACTTGGTGGTTATCCTAGCATTCTAGAAAATTGAGCCACCTTTGGAGAAAAGGGGTTGCTATTGGGATGGGCTTCAGATGGGTCATCGTACCACCCCCTTTCATACATACCATCATTCCATCCTTTTAACCCTACCATCTCCCTTATCTTCGAGTTCCCCGTGTTCATTGACCCAAGAAGGGCTTGTTCTTTACTCTATGGGAAGAAGGGGCTGAAGGCCCAGAAGGATGAGGCTAGCAAAAGCCGCCTTGGTTACCTGCTCAGAGGCTCGCCCAAGTCCTAAAAAGAGGAAAAGTGTAAGCTGCCATTCATGGAAGGTATCGCCTTTGTATCACTATTCCTCAGGGTATTCTGACATGGATTGGTACACCGATTGAAAGGAATTTGAAAATAAAACGTGTTTCTTAACACACACAAAAGAAAGAAAATAAAACGTGTTGCTAAACATGGATAAAAAGAAGAAAGTCACCATTCATGGAAAGTTGCACCCGTCGCATCCTTATTCATTGGCGTCATCTACATGAATTGGTGATGGAAAAAGGCAAAAAGGGTTTGGAAAAAGTAGTCCTCGCAAATAACAGGAACCAAGAGTGTAGCTCTTCCTTCAACAAAGGCACTCATGGGTAAGATACTACAAGCACCTTGTATGTGGCGAACGAACTTATTTGACAACTATAAAAATATCCAATTTAAATAGGATAGAATAAAGAAATCCATAAGAATAAATAATATATTATATAATATATGAATATAAGATATATGAGATGATTACAAATTATAAATGAGGGCTGTATATATACCCACGCAGGGGTGCCCTTTCATAAGAGACATGACCTTTCATCCAGGTGTCTTTTCATAACAGATTTAGTTATTGAGTATTAATTAATTATATTTAATCATTATCTATTTATATGTATATTTGTGTTCATAACATCCTTCTAATTGTTACACAAGATTGGCACCTTGTGGAGGGCTTTGCAAAAGTACAAATCCTGTGATAACAGGGCCCATACCCTGTGCTGAAGCTATGCCTCTCCCTCTTGAAGGGATGCCTCACTTGAGTTGTGTATAAATACACAACTCAAGCCCTCATTTGTATCATCCAATCTTGCGATCTTCTTGATCTCTCTTATAAAGTATTTTATGCCTAAGGGCACCTATATCTTTGACATTCTCTTGTGATTGACATTCCTTTCTTTTATGAGCATTTATGCATCTCTTGTGTAGAACACTTATGCTTGCGTATTTTTCTCTCTCTATAGAGCACTTGTGACTGGGGTTTGCTGAATTTGGGTTTGTGTTTCATTCCATTCGATTATCCTGCTTTCACTTGTGAATATCAACACACGTTCATACTGTTGAAATTCTTCTGTATTCGTTTTGTACTTAATAAGTTAATAGATATTGGAACCTTCCATCTATGAGAGGTCATGCAACTTTTTGGGGCGTATGTAAAACACAATCTGCTAGTGGGTGTGTTAAGCAATCATTTTTGAAACATGGTTGAGTACCATATAATTTACTGACATCAAAACTCTTGAAATTCCGTTTCTATTTATGTTAATTGAAAATGCAGTGCTACAAAATGTCACAAGTGCTCGCTACATTATAATTTATATAGTTTGTTATGAATCTTTTTTCAAGGAGAATCATTCACATTCTTTTCAATTTTCTATCTTCTTGAGCTGATGGGCATTGATTTAACAACTCTGTGGCTAAGTTGAAGCATATTGAACACTGCTATTTGCGTATGGTGAAAATAAGAGTTCTGATTTCACTTTGATTTGTTTGCAGGTACACTGCCTTGTATTTGCTGCTACTGATAATGACAATTGCTCAATACTTTTATACAGCCAGCTCATCACCAGGGTGAGTGTGTAGCTCTGACAACTTGGATTCTCAACATGATTAGTGGATAAAGTATACCTTATTCTTTATCTTGGACTATAGGTACGTTCTTGATGTTATGGAGGATATGTATAGAGCAGAAGAAGCCATTCTGAAATGTGCAAAGAATGTTGTTCTCAGGTAAATTACCATGGTTATATTTATTTTCACGTCCATTTTATTATAATTTGGGAACGGAATGTGATAAATGTATGGATATCTATTGTTTAAACTTTATAGCTTGACATCCAGTATTGGAGTTTTACTTGGCACTGAAAGACTTTTCTATGTCAATGATGGATACTAGGATACTGCCTATGGATGAAAAGCATCATGGAAGAGCCCAAGGCAAAGGCGTCCCTTACATGCCAGTGGCAACCCGATCCCCTGGATCATCAAGGAGGCAAGTGATTTATTTTGTAAACAAATTGATCCAAGTGAAGATGTAAATGGCATTTCCATTCTTATCCAACACAGTTTTCCTCAAACTCTCACGGTTTTCTCTCTTTTCATTTTTTATAAGTGACATGCTACTTGACCTTGTTGCAGTAATTCGACATGCTGTCATTGTCATTGTTGGCAGGTATGGATTAATAATACTGATATTCTGTTTCATTTGGATTGCTGCAATTTCAGCATCACCATAATAAGCAATTGCTGTCTGTTTAGTCGAGAAAAAACCCATTGAACCTAATATATGTTGAAAAAGGTATGAAGAGTAGAGATGATTGTTTAACCTAAGCTAAAGGTATGGAAAGATGAAACTATGATTAAATCAAAAGAATCCTATTAGATCTATAAAAGACTGATCGAATACATGGAAAGAGATGCCAATGCTAACCATTGACATATGGATTATGCCAGTAAAATGCTTTTTGTCATCTCATTTATTTTATGTGCTGGCTTAGTACCTGATTCTATTTAGGATTGAGTAGTTACTTACTTCATGGAAGAATCCATATCCTTTCACAAGTTATAGTTGAACATCTTGATTGGTTTGTGAGCTCTAGAAATAACTTTGAATTACCAGGAGGACATTTGACTACATGGCATCTATTCTGAAGATTTTAATCATTATTATGTCCCTACATCTTCAAAGGGATACACTGCACATACCAACTATCTTTTTGTTTATTTTCTCCACTCCAACTGGCTTTTGTATCCATAATATAAATTTGCTTCCATGTGAATTATTGAATTTAATAACGTAATGCACTAGAAATGGCTTATATATGTTAAAACTTGTACCTTGGACAAGTGTTTCGCACATAGGCTTGGCGTCTAGCATGTGGGGAAATGCCCAAAGTGGTCCCTAGTACATTAACGTTATGAGATATAAAGTTAAAAGTGACTTTTGAGAATATTTCATGAAAAGGGTGACTTAAGATACTTAATATCACCACCGTTGATCTAGATGGCCCAAGATTAAATTTCAGCCATTAGATCAAGTGACTTTTCATTGGGATGAGAAAAAAGGCAACCTAGGGATTGAGGCGCCCCCATTGAGTCATTCATACGCTTTGAATGAAGAGAGAGTGAGAGCAGAGAAAAGAGGAAGTGGAGGCAATTTTGCAGCTAGGGCACAAATTCCAAGGCAGGGAGCTGGCACACAAATCGAGGAGTAGAGTACAACATTAAATGAGGCCGTACAACTGAAAGAGGGCACAAAAGTCAGGGGTGATTCCTGCACGATTTTCAAGGCAGATTTGGCACATAAATCGAGGTCAGTTGAGCAGGTCAGATGACTATAGGTTTGAGGGTTGAAGACAGATTGAATGGGGCTGAAAAATTTAGTCTGTGGAAGGAGAGGATTGCCTTGTTGTTGGAAGAACAAGAGTTATGGGACATTGCGAACCATACCACCACTGCACCTATTGTAATTCCTACAAATCTAGTTCAATTGGCTGATATAACAAGAAGAATGTTAAGGCCAAGAGATTGATCTTGGATGCAATCAAATATCACCTCATTCCTCATGTTTCAGTGAAGAAGAATGCTTATGAAATGTGGTTGTCTTTAACCAAGCTTTACCCAAGCTCCTATGAGAACAGGAAGATGACATTGCGAGAAAAATTGAGAAGCATGAAGATGACCAAGACTGACACAGTTTCATCATTTCTTACCAAGATCACACATGCGAGAGATGAGTTGGCAGTAGTGGGAGAGACTATACAGACTTCTGAGTTGGTCAGAACTTCTTTGAGTGGTTTTCCCAAGAAATGGGAAGTCTTTGTTGAAGGGATTGTTGCCCGTGAAAATCTGCCCAGTTGGGAGAGGTTGTGGGATGATTGCATTCAAGAGGAAATCAGACGTGGCTCCAAAAATGCAGGCCAACAAGTTGGGGATGATGAAGAGTATGTTGCTCTTGCAACAAAGAGCAAGAAGTAGTCTAAGAAAGGTTCAAAGGGTGAGCTTCCAAGACAAAGGGTGAAGGGAAAAAGGACATGAACAAAGTCAAGTGCTTTGCATGTCACAAGATGGGCGCTATGTGGGTTAGTGTCCAAACAAGAAAAGAAACAGACTGCAACTTCAACAGATGTGGAGTAGTTTTCCAATAAGTTTGAGGATTTTTCTTTATTGATTTGTCTTTCCTCTAGTGCAACATCTACCAATGTGTGGTATATTGATAGTGGTGCCTCCCGCCATATGATAGGTGTTCGTGAGCATTTTTCAGATCTCACAAAGATTGAGGATCTTGAGGTTGTGCTTGGAGATGAATTTGTGGTAAAGGCAGTTGGTAGTGGGACAATATCCTTTCAGAGGGAGTCTCAACTTCCCTTGTTGGTGAGAGATGTCCTATATGTTTCGAGCTTGAAAAAGAACCTGATATCAGTTTCTACCATTGAGGAAAGGGGATATGAGTTGTTGTTCCGTGATGGACAGGTGCTCATGTATCCTAAGGGATCCAGTGTCACTTCGGCCAAAGTGATTGATTCGACATGGGAATCTATACAGGCTTATGTTTCAACCAACTAGAGCATTGATACACAGTACCACCAACAATGACTTATGTGAGCTATGTCATAGGAGGATGGCCTACTTGCATCATGGGGCTCAAAGAGTATTGAGAGAGATTGTTATTGGGGTACCAGATTTCAGTACAGAGCACCAAGATGTTGTTAGCGTTTTAGCTCGGGAGGTACTCCACATGTTTTGTCTTGTATGCAGATGTAACCTTATGTTTACACTACTAGGCACTTAACTTTGTAATGGGTTTTTATAAAGTTGTAAAGTGGTTCTTTTATTAAAGTGACTTTTTAATAAAGTGTACCTTCTAATTTTAAAGTGACTTTAATAAAGTGTACCTTCTAATTTTAAAGTGACTTTATTTCATAAAGTGCACTTATGTAATAAAGTGAAATGTACTTTAATATTTTAAGTGATTCATTTTGGAGGGAATGAATCATGACCCTTGATCTTGAAAAAGGTAAGATTAGATCTTGGCCTTTGGATTTAGGGTTGGGAAGGTGAAAAGACACTTGAGAGGTAAAAGGTCATTTTTAGATTTATAAAAGAATGCATTGGGTAGTGTGCAAGACACAAGAGGAGATTGAGAGAGAATTTTCGAGTAGGCTTGAGAGAGGAAAAATAAGGCAGCATAGAGGGAACATTTCCCAAGACAAAGTGGGCACAAATCCCAAGGGAGTATTTCTGTTTTGTTGCTGAGTTATTTTTCTGTGGTTGGAGGCCGTACTGTACAGATCCGTACAATCCATACAACAAGAGGAAAGGGCACGAAAATCGAGGCAGGGCTTGGCATAGTTTTCAAGGCTGTTTTGCTGTTGTTGGGCCGTACAAAACAGTCTGTATAGAAGGTTGTTTGCACGATTTTCGAGGTGCTGCAATTGTTGGGTGGGTCGTACAACAGTACGGACTTGGCACAGATTACAAGGCAGATTTTGGTGGGACTGTTTGAGTGATGTAAGTGATTTCTCTTGGCTGGAAATGTGATTTTGCTGCTGATTTGTATTTTCCTGAAGCTGAATTATAAGATCTCTCTCTCTCTCATAGGGTTTCCCCACATTGGGGTTTTCCCTAGCATTTGCCTAAATTTCTGAGTTATTCATGGGTGATTGAATGCTGTTCATTGTGTTTATTTCTGCTGCATATTTACTTAGTGTTATTGCACAGTTTGTAGGGTAGGTTTAAGTAGCTTGAAGGCAAGGCTCAAACTGGCATAACAGGAGCTTCCCCACCCACTGTCACCTCGATGGGGAGCTCTTTCTATTCAGGGTGGCTAATCCCTAGGGAGACGTGCCTAGTACTCTGAGGTTCTGAAAGGTCTAGAGGATCAAGATAAGGGTTTCCTTTCACAGATTACTGCCAAGAGAGATAGTCAAGGATGAAGGTATTCCACTGAGAAAGGCACCTGTTTGCGAGACAAGGCAAATAAAACTAAAATGTGCATACAGTGGTTAGTACTTCAAATATTAATGACTATCTTTAATACATATGAGCAATAATAAATGTAATTATTGACGAAGTCAATGATTGCAAATAAAGACAAAGGCTTATAATACTTCTTCAATAAATACAAAGTGATACTTGCATTCAATGTATAAAATCAATCCTTATCATATCTCAATGCAATAAATCTGCTCATACATAAATATTGTTGCTGTGTCACTATGCAGATTTAGGGTGACGTCATCCCTACTTCTAAGTTACTTTTGAAGGGCAAAGAAGTGAACGTTTTGCACACTAAGCCAATGAAAATAATCTATACTTCAATGCCAAATGCTATATGACAAAATCACAACGTCTTATACCAAACAAGAGATCAAAATAAATGTGACGTCACTAGCTAGTTAGGGTTAAGTTAGCTA
>JASDQU011400871.1:51566-61681 GCA_032191745.1 Picea mariana
ATTTTTCCTAGTTGTTGAGGGTGTCCACACTTATGGGGCATCTATTTGATCTTATACCATTACTTCTAACTTGGGATCAGGAAACATTGACACATGGAGCTATATTTGGACATCATTCATCATAATTCATGGGGCGACCTAGTCTAAAGGTCCACACATGTGATGGAGTTGCTTGTCTAGAACATATCTTGAGGATCTATTCATGGATTCACATGTCGAACATCTCATGGAGGGCACACATGTGGATAGACATCTATCTACTATTTTTGGAGTCTTGCCATGGTCTAACCCTCAACTAAAGGGGACGCCCCACTACTTAGCTCTATTTTGAGGATATGGTTGTAACTACATAGTTTATTATTGTTTGACTTGTCTATCGGAGTTAGTTAGTTGAGAACTTCATTCTATTTGTTTTCCTTGAGTATTCTATTGTAACCTCTTGAAGGGAATTGTGGATCTCAACAAACTAATTGCTACTTTTAGTAAACAAGTTGTTGAGAGGATAAATATATTGTTATTCTTTGGAGAAATTAGTGGATCTAAGAAAACAGATCATATTTTATTGTAAGAGGAGATGGAGCTTAAACTTAAATAAGGGTTTTCTATCTCCATTTGGAGGTGGTAGTGAAAGAACTTGGAGTGTTCTATCTTTTGTCTAAGCCTTGTGTATTGTATGTACTATGTACAACTTCATTTATGTTTGGCAAATATTGTTCTAGGTGCACCATTGGAAGTTATTTTTGCAGATTTGTGGATGCCAAAGTCAATTCAAGGGCCATAGAGGAGTAACTTTGCTACATCGAAGAAGGTTAGGTAATCCTAAATCTTCTTGTGTTGCTTACCTTCAAGATGAAAACATTATGCATGTGACTTCACTTGATTCAGTGCATCTGTAAATAATCATTGGTGGGGGCCACCCTTAGAATTGCCTTGAGAAGTGGATCCTAGATAGACCCTCTCCCCCATCAAACTTTTGGGTCTATCAACTAAATTGGGGCTGTTGTTGTGCACGTCACCTTGGCTTCCTACAGCCCCCTAATATTCATAAGAACATCCCTCTGAAGTTGCATGCATGACCCCATCGCTCAAAAATGATGAGGCATTGATCTTCCCTTTCATCCACCACCCCAAAATACAAAATCATAAAAAACTATTTTCCTTTTGTTTTTTGCTACTAAGCTCTTTCTTGCTCCCACTCCATACTACACACATTCAGCATAGTTAACCACAGGGAAGACCCCCTAGGCTAGATTCCACCTAGTCTAAAGTGAGAAAGGAAAGGGTACTAAGGTGACAGTGGGTAGCTTGCCTAAGTTTCCCTTGGGGTTTCACAATGTGTGCTTAGGGACTTTTGCACCAAGTGAGAACTTGGGAGGTGACAGGACCATTTCTATAAATATTTCCAAAAGATAACCAATAAATCAACCTTACAAAGATATTAGAGAGCAATATTCTAATCTGCATTGGATTTTTAAAATTTACTTCATACATTCTCACCACGCACTCCTAACAAGGATACAGGGCATTAGAATATTACTTTAGGTGGCTCTTCATTTTCCCCAGTCATTATGTCCACCAAAGGATATCCATCTTTCCCATACAACCTATAACACCGCTTTTTGCAAGGAATTGATACCTGCATAAGAACATGCAAGCTATAATACCCAACTTAGAAACGTGTATTACAATTTATCCTAAACAGGAGCATTTTTGAAAAATATTCCAACCTTTGAGACATCTTCAGATAATTTCATGCGAGGCTGACCATTTATCTCTACCAATTTAAAAACACAACCAAGAGCAGGTTGAGCAAAGCATGTAACGAGATGGGTACCTATCCCAAAAGCATCCACTTCATGCCCCTGTAGATACAATATACTATGTCAGCAAGCTTTTCTGCAACAAAAATCATCCTCAAACTTGGAATATTAAGGTCAAACAAATTTGATACAAGGATCCAAAAAACAATATATTAAAAATGGAAATGAAAAGAAAAATGAGATATATAAATGAAAAATATGAGATGCTAAGAACTTAAAACTGGATAGTTGAAAGGCTTTGAATGTTCTTTCACAATGAGATCATTTCTATTAACCCATTTGCTGTGTAAGTGATATAATCATCTTTTGCAACCAGATTTAGTTATAACCTTAAGAAGTTACCTGTTTGTTCAATGCATCAAGAGTTTCCTCATTGATATCATTACTAGCAGTAATTGGCATCTTCCCAAAATCAGGAACTCCAAATTCTTCTTCAATTCCACGGAAGAATTCCCGTGCCTGAGTAGATAAATACGCAAGGTCACCTGAGTCCAACCTGATTCCATGAGCCTTATAGCTGCATCATGAAGAACACAATAACATTGTCACTTCTATGCAATAATTTGGTTCCAGGTATGATGAACTTAATTAAAACAATGGAATTATGCTATTGTTTATTCCCTCTAATACAGACAGGTTGGAAGGATTTTACACAAGTCACATTGGTCATATGTGGTCATCTATGCAATAAAAAATTATTACCAGCTAACCATGCCTTTGAAGAAATTCATTTAATTTTTACGATTTCCTCTCAAGAACTCTGTGCTGCCATAATCAACAACCTCTTTTGAAATTGCATCCAGTGAGCATTTTGAAACACAGGTCGCAAATAAGAAGAGAAGAAGCAAGTTAAACTTATAACTGGAGGATAAGAAATTCAATCAAACATTGAAACCACTATAACAACACATGACCAGATGGTCCCTTATCCACAGCATTCACGCAACACTCTTCGCCAATATCCTAAGAAACCTACACCAGACAGCTCTGTAAAAGGTATTTGGATAGGAAAAAGAATGCAACACATCATCCACCGAAACATTGCTAAAGACTTCAACAATTACTAGAAACCACTAAAGGAGATGCCAAAAGCATAAAAACAAAACTAGATTATGATTTAAACATGTTAAGAAAAGATATAACTATAGATCATGCCTTTATCCAATGCCATAGCATACTCAAAGAACTATAGGCTGCAATCAAAAGACTACATGATGCCAAGAGTATAAAAAATAATACCTATTATCACCTTCAAGTTCCTAGGGGTACCACTAGGAATCTACCAATGAAATAGGACTCGGGAAACTCGCCTGAGTACTGTCAAGTTGAGATGGCTGTAATGTCCCCATTTTGGGACATCATAACATTACAGAGTGTTATGCCTACCAGAGTAGCCAGATAGGGGTGACAGAGAGTTCGGGAGATATTGAGGGGTTTTATTGGGCCCGACTTGCATCGTTCATTATCAAAATCCATTCCACACAACTTGGCTTTGGTTCCGTTGCATTCCGACGATTTTCGTAATTTTGAGTTATTATGGGTCATATCTTAATTAAATTCACTAAGAAGGTCATAATGGGCATATTACTTGGAGAAACCTCTTAGTGCAATAGCTCATCGGAATCGGGAGGAAGAGCATTACAGCATAAGATGATGAGAAGTGACTTTTAGTGGTCGGAGAAGCCATAAGGATGGATAAAACACTTTTTAGAGGTAAAATGGCTAATTAATTAATTAATTAAGTGATTTAATCAAGGAATAATAAAATAAAGTAAAAGTCACTTGGAGGGACAAGATCAACAACGAATTAGGGTTTCGGGAAGCTATAAAGGAAGGGTAAAGCAACCTAATTCATTATTGTGTTATGATTTGATGTTGAGATATTTGCAGAGGAGGAGGAAATCGACCCCCTTGTTGTTTTGTGGATTTCTAGAGGAAACCACCACCATTGATCGGTTTCAGTGTTGAGAGACACACCCTAGCCTATTGGAGATACAATCCAGGTATTTCACCATGCATTTCAGGGATCCAGTTCAGTGACTATGCAACTCAGCCAGTGAGGGTGCAAGGGTTAGAGAGAGGGTTTGTGTGGCCGCACGAGACATATCAGTATTTTATAGATTCCTTCCGATCCGTTTGAGAGCTAGCCAGGGCGCATCCTTTGAGCCATCAATCGTCACTTTCCGATAGTGGAATCTCCCAGAATGCAGCAAACAGCCAGTTAGGGCACAGCTCTTGAAGAAGCACATTTGGGGTTTCAGGGGGTATTCCGAAGCAGATCCGAGGAAACCCTTCCAACCCATTAAAGAGGAGGCCAGGACAATCGTTTTGATTCATACAT
Organism: Picea mariana; assembly: GCA_032191745.1. Taxonomy (NCBI): domain Eukaryota; kingdom Viridiplantae; phylum Streptophyta; class Pinopsida; order Pinales; family Pinaceae; genus Picea; species Picea mariana. Next base: position 55,728 of record JASDQU011400871.1, read on the forward strand.
CGTTAGATTCCATCGGTGGGATCACTAGGGCGCAGTCCCACAGCCCAGGAGGTGCGCAAACCCCCAGGGGTGACATCCAGAGCTTCAGAGGTCGGATCTTCAGTCCAACAATTACCAGGATCAGCTTAGAGGCCAGGGCGCTTCTTTTGAGATAGTTTCCTGTCCATTTCGACGGGTATCGCCATCAGGGCAAGTTTTCCAGTATCTGCAGTAGTTGTCATGAGCTTCTGGACTGCGTTTTGTCGATCTATCCGTGCATGCACAGATCAGCCTTCATTCTTCTGATCATGGGTATTTCTTGTTAGTTTATTTGTATTCCAGTGACGATCCATGAGATCTAACTGATGCCTAGTATATCTACTTCCAGCTTATTATTGTATTTCCTATTTTTTTCTCATTATATATATCAATGAGTTGTGTTGTCCTTTCTTTCGCATGCATTATCTTTATACTGCTAAAACACTTAATGAATGAAACACACATGCGAAAATCACCAAGCATGTTCACACATTAACTCAAACACATCCAGAAACCCCCAGAGTATCAGACTTCAGTGATAAAACAGTAGTTCAACAATAGATATTCAGATCAACTGGATCAGGGATATTTCAGTGGTATCAGAGTTGGTTTTTCTACCAACCTAATGGGAAAATCAGTGAGGCGTTATGTCAGATTATGTCCACTAAAATTCAGCAGTGATAACTTGCACTTATACCTCCAGATGCAGTAGTAGGGAGGAAAGTTCAGATCAGATATGGAGGACAGCGTGAGGAATATTCGTAACATTCTTGCACAGGGGCGACAACAGTTGAAATAGCTTATGGAAAGCCTTCAAAACAATGCAAGGATCAATGGAGCTAATGAGTAGTTTACAGATTGCTTGAGGGAGTATCAAGAGATTGGTCCGACATTTCATACAAACATGTCATTCAAGGATTTTTGCACCATCAAACATCCTGAGTGGTATGAACCCTTTGACCATCTATTTCGACTAGGGGGTCAACTCCATGTGCCATGAAGTTGTGTACCTGATGGTGCAACCAAGTTGAAGACTTTCTAGTTCTATAAGGCAATTTTTGCCCTCGACACTTCTTTTTGTAATTGGAATTTTTGCTCCCCTGAGTGGGATTATAATGTAATGGGTATGCATGGATCATATTGTAGGTTAGTTGCCTAGGACTTTATCATTAGGGAAGTCCTTTCATCGAGTGTTTTTTTTCCTCAGGTAATTAATTTGGCGTAACCAACCTTTTTAATTACCCTTGAGTTTTTCACTCCCACAATAATCATCCAAAGTGGTGAAATGCATTCTAATGATCGAGCCCAATGGGTGACTAGGGTCTAGGAATATTGTAAATGACCATGCTATACATCTCCTAGAGTCTTGTGGAATTCCGTCAAGTCTAAGTATTTTTTTTTTAATTTTTAAAAATTACCCAATTAATGGCAATTTTAATTATTTTTTATGTAAAAATGTAAAAAATTGGTCCTTGGGGATTTTGATAGGGGTATGAGTACTCAAAAGAAATGGAATGAGATTCCCTACACCCATGGACCAAGTTTCAACTCAATTGGATAAGTTTTGCTAGGTCATTGTCCATGAGGAGTCCAAGTCAGTCTTGAGTCAGCAATTTAATTGCTTAATTGACAAAGTCAAAATGTCAATTTTTTGTAAAAAATAAGAAAAAAGGTTTGAGAGAGAGTGGGAAAGGTTTCTTAACCTTTTCCCTAAGTTCGAAAAGTAATTTTCCACTTAAATAACCCTGCCTTGCTTAGAAAACAACTTAAAGTGGTGTTCCCTTGCTAATTAACATGTGGAAATTAAAAAGTTCAAGTGAAAAAAGCCACCTAAACCCAAAATTCGCCCTCCTTGGTGTCTAACCTCATGTTTGACCATAGGAAAAGGTGTTTTCCCCTTTTACAACTCACCCCTCAAACCCTAACTCACTACCAAAACCCTAAAAGTGACTCTTCCTTGACTTTGTCTATTTATCTTGGATGTGTGACACTTGTAACTCATCCAAGAGGGGTCTCTCTCATTTTCCAAGTATAAAAGAATGCTCACCCCCCCCCATTTCACATCTACTCTCAGCTATTGTTACTATGCCAAAATCTCTCCCACTCTCCTCTCTCTCTCTCTCTCTCTCTCTCTCTCTCTCTCTCTCTCTTCTTGTTCTCATTCTTTCTTCTCAAGCTTGTGACAAGTATTTGCTCAAGCTTGCTTCTATTGAATAAATAGCTCTTTGGAGGATCCATGGTGTTGAGAGTCTTCTTGGTGCCATCTTGCAACTATTGAGGTGATCTTGTTCTAGTTTTTTTTTCTTGTGCATGCTTTAAGTTTATAGATCTAAAGTAGGAACTCCAAGCAAAGTATTTTGCTTGGATAGATTTGTGGTAGTATTATCATAGATCTAGTGAAGTGTTTATTTGAGTATTGCAAAGTATTTTGTTTTACCATCTAGATATACTCACATCCTCTCTATTTTTGTAGCTTTTCTCACAAGATTTGCAGGTTACCTAAGGGTTTTATGTGAAGATTTCAGATCTGGAAATTTTTCATTTCACCCACTTAAAACCTCTAAATATTTATGTTCTTTATTTTTGTACATTTCCATACTTCTTTTGGCATTCTAACATCTTTGAATAGAGCATTTAAACATATTATACTTGCTGATTTTTACACAGAAAATTTATGGTTTGTTCCAACAGAAATTTTCCCAAGATTTTGGTTTTTTTTGCAGTTTTCTAGCAAGTTTTGTTTGTTGATTTGTTGCAGGTCTGCACCAAAAAGGAGGTGTTACAACCCATTTGGGGCCCTAAAACGTCCAAGAGTAACCTCTTAAGCTAGGGTATTGAATACCTTCTTTTTCCTCTACTTTCTCACATTGTAAGCAAACCCCAAGAGACTCTCTAGGGCTTGCATTTTTCAAGTTTATTTAAATTTCTGCAAATTTTTATTTATTTTGCCTACACCTAGCAAAGAGGATTAGCTTTGCCACCCATGTTATATCGTAAGGCTATGATTTAGATTTTATTTATGTTTTAAGCTTTCATTCTTGTTGCCCCACTTGTCCTTAAGACAAGGTTGTGTGGCTAGGTTTACTTGTTCTTTTTCAAGTTAAGTTATTTTCTTGCATTCTTTGCCTACACCTAGCAAAGAGGCTTGGCATTGCCACCCATGCTATATCGTAAGGCTACTTTAGCTTGTTAGATAGTTCCATGGTTTATGTTTCATGTTTCTAGTTCTTTTTCTTTCAAGTTCATGTGAATATCTAACTAGTTAGAAGCATCTCTTTATCTTGCTTAAGCCCTTGGAGGCATTTTCTTTTTCTTGTACATTTTATTTAAGCACTTGTTATTTCATTTTGTTCAATCTTTCAACACAAGTAATTTTTAATTGTTTAATCAATCTATTTAGGCTCTAGGGGAATCAATTTACTTAGCCTAATTACATCACCCATTACTGATACAACTTTAGCCATCAAAAAGGAGGCTTCTGGAGGTGACTTGGGGTTCTAGATCAAGGATTATCTCACGGCACTAGGTGTCCCCCTTGTTGAACACCCAAGTTTTCTGGATTGACCTGTGGAGCTAGGGTAAGGCCTTGTTTGCCTTGCTTCTTGAGCACCCAGCAGTCCTTTTGGCCAAAGTGGTAGGAGTATTGGGGTAGTCACCTAGCCTAGGGGTGGAACTTAACTAATCTAAAACTTATTCACAACAACCTAAGCCTTAACTTCTTAATCTTATCTAAGTGGTTTATGCTCTTTTATGCAACCTTTACTTCAAGCATTATCTTTCAAGTATTTTAATTGAGCATTGTTGTGACTGAGTAATTTATCTTAAGTTGCGCACTAGTGCCTGTGGAGGCTTCTCTTTCAAGTTTTATCTTTCATCTCTTGAGTTGCGCACTTGTGCCCATTGGTGGCTTTACTTGCATCTCTTGTTTCCTTCTAAGTTGCACACTTGTGTTTCTAGCGTCCTCCTTGAAGTTGCGCACCTTTCTTTGGGGCACTTCAAGCTAGGTTTGCAAGTAATGTTGGTGATGAATGTGTCTTGAGCTATTTCCTTTTCCTTATCTGCAAAAACCTTTAAGAGTTAGTTCATCTTTGCTTCACTATTTTCTGAACTCTAACTAGTGCTTAATTCATTTCATTTGTAAGTAGTTGTACTTTTGTATATTGTTTAATCATCTAACCATTCTTTGTTTGTTGTAATTATTAATTTTGTGTATCTAATCTAATTTGTAAAGTTATTATTTGCTTTGTTTAGATCTCATGTTGTAACTTAGTTGACCCCATTGCCCAACCTTAGGCACTAGTCTTAGTTGTCTTAGGGAAAGGTTTGCTTTTGCATTAAAGTTTTGCATTTTCATTGCTTGCCTCTCATATAGGCTAGTTTCCCCTAACCTTTAACAAATTAAAATTAAATCGTAGATTTCATCTAATAACTCACATAATAACTAGGGTCCACCCCCCTTGGCTTCCCTAGGAGTAAGCCTAGACGGAGGGAGTTCAAGTCAAGGTGACAATAGGCTTGAACTTGGGCATTGTGCCTCCGAGGACACACTAAGTGGATTGAGACTTAGTCCACGTTTGCAAGTGTGTATAAGGATGGCAACATCTTTGGCGCCATTGTCGGGGATAAGTCTTTTATCCTTGGTCTTAACAACTTAACTTAATTTATTCTTTTAAAACTAAGTAATAAATTTCTCCCTAAAATTTGATAACTTGGGTCGGTTTTTCATTGTTTGCTTACTCTCCAAGTGGCGACTCCATTTGAAAATTCTTTGAAGTCTACAAACTGTCTCGAGGAATACTCTCCCCGTTATCCGACCGCAAGACTTTGATATTCTTTCCCGATTGGTTCTCCACAAGAGCTCCGAACTCTTGGAACCGTGTGAAGACCTCACTCTTAGCCTTCAGGAAATAGACCCAAGTCTTCCTCGAGTAGTCATCAATAAATGTGAAATAGTACTCACAACCACTCAAGGACCTCCGAGTCATGGACCCACACACGTCCGTGTGTACTAAATCCAGTATCCCAGCTGACCTGGTGTCACTGCTGGGGAACGATGCCTTGGCAAACTTGCCAAGCGCACACCCTCTGCAAACATCCTGATGCTCTATGTTGATCTGTGGCACTCCGGTCACAACCTCTCCCAGTCCTCCAAGAGCCCCATGATGTAGGTGGGCCATCCTGTGATGGCATAACTCACATAACTGTCTATTGTTGTCGCTACTCGCTGCCAATGCATGAAGTGGCTGAAAAWGCAATCTGAACAGTTTCCCCTCTCTCACTCCAATCACCTGTCCTGAGGCTAGTGAAGACCCCCGAGGATGAATCAATACCTCGGTGCCTCTGAATGTCACCTCAAGACCTCTATCCTGGAGGGTGGAAACTGAAATCAAATTCTTCTTCATGCCAAGGACATAGAGAACGTCTGTGAACCATATGGGTGGCATGCCATCTCTCTGAAAGGCAACTGTGCCAACCCCTGCAACTCTGACAACTTTGTCATCTCCAAGAGAAATCTCAATCATGACCTCGGTGTCTCTGAGATCAGAAAAATGCTCTTGAAATCTAGTCATATGGCTCGAAGCCCCGCTATCAATACACAAGATACTAGGTGTCGTCTCAACTGAAGTGCAACATATGAGGAAAGCACACTCTCTCTGAAATTGTGTCTGAAAGTCAATCTCCTCTATTGTAGCTACGGTACCAACCTTCTTCTTCCTGTTCAGGCACTGTCCAACATAGTGCCCAAACTTCTTACAAACAAAGCACTTCATTTTGCTCATATCTCTCTTCTGACCACTGCGTCTCTCTCCTCCTCCACTCCCCGGTGGTGGGGCCCCAAACTTGGGACCCTGCCAACCCCCACGGCCAGCCTTCTTCTTGCCCTTTGTCCAAAGAGCAAGATCCTCCTCACCCTGACCAATCTGTTGTTGTTGTTG
>JASDQU011400872.1:24346-38189 GCA_032191745.1 Picea mariana
GTCATTTTGGTCAAGTCCTTAGTTTCTTCAATGGCAGAGACCTTAGCATCATACTTCAAGAGAAGTGATCTCAACACTTTTTGTACAACCAATGATTCATCGAACTCTTCACCTAATCCTCTGATAGCATTAACAACTTCATAAACTCTAAGAAGATAGGTTGCAATATCTTCCTTTTCATTCATCTTCAAATTTTCAAATTATGCTCTATGTCGTTGAATCTTGACCTTCTTAACTTTTGGATAACCTTTGTAGATATTCTTCAGTTTGTCCCATACCTCTTTAGCAGTGTTGCGTCCCATCACTTTGCAATGGTTGGTGACAATGCTACTAAAATTACATGTCTGGATTTTGAATTACAACTCATAAGATTCTTCTCATTTGGATTGGTTGGAGCATTATTTGGGATTACATAGCCATTTAAAACTGAGTACCAAATGTCTAGTCCCAAATCCGTTAGGTAATTTGTCACTCTATCACTCCAGTATGCATGATTTATTCAATCAAATTTTTGAATCCCATTTGAAATGTGCTCATGGTCATCAATCTCTGCTCAAGATTTTCCTTCCTGTGGTTAAACTGTTCTGAAGGCAACCTGCACTGATACCAATTGTTGATACTGAGAGGGGGGTGAATCAGTATCAAGTATAGTTTAAAACCTTTTTCAAATTTTACTTAAACCATTATGTTATCTCCCAAAATGAACCCATCCCTATGGTCACATTTTGTGGTGGATAGCATGGCTATTGGTAGTTTTCTCAATTTGGTTTTGATTTTTTCTAGCTGCAAGACTTAGGTTTTGATTTTTGTCTTAGAAATAATATCACCCATAAAGGTCTTCTCTTTTAAATTTTCATAAAAAAATTTCAATAGCTAACGCGTACTTAAAATATGATGGTTAGCTGGTGAAAGTGGCAACTTTCAACAGCTAAGGATAATTTCTCACAGGTCGTTAGCTGGTGAAAGCGGGGATTTTCAAACATCCAAAGAGCATTTCTCACGGGTTGTGCACTGGTGAAGGTGGTGACTTTCAACATCTAAGGAGCATTTCTCACGGGTTGTGTGCTGGTGAAAGAGGTAGATTTCAATGGCCGAGGAGCACTTCTCACAGGTTGCACGCTGGTGAAAGCGGGAATCACGTGAGTTTTATCCATGTTTTTAAAAAATCTAATGATGATACAATCATCCCACGTCATGCAAATCAAGAATGATGCGCCAGTGAAACTGGGTAATGATGGAGACTCAGGTTTGCATGTCGAAATAGGATTACTAAGAGGATCTTGTTTAGTGATGCATGCTTCACACTCATGGCGTAGGAAATGGAAAATTTGAATCCGTTATCACAGGTACAAGAGCTGTACTACCTTGCTAACAACATCAAATTGGTTCATCGCTTCCCCAACATGCATCACTCACAAATGCATGCTAAGATTCTATTGTTGAAAGACAGAGCCGAGTTCTTTCACCAGCATGAGACCTCGGCCCGAACAACAGTTTGCAGTGATTGGTGCATAGAGTCATTTCAGGTTTTGAGTTGTAGATGGTGAGGAGACGCAGTGTTTATTTACTGAGAAAAGAGTTGGACAGCCTATCCTTCCTACAGACGCATCCATAAGTACACAAACACTTCTCAAACGAAGGTTGCATTGAATTTGTTGAAAGGCTGCAGAATGGTTGTCACCAGTCAACAACAGAGGCTTTTGCTAAAACATTTGATGGGAATAAGGCTTGTGTTGGGTCCTTGGAGATCATTGTAGATGAAGCTGCCATCGCTGCAGCGACCAACCTACAAATATCAGGCTAGAGTTGGTTCAAAATGACTGCCACCAAAAAATTAAATTTCAGAACATATTTGAAGGAAGAATTCAGGCATAATGCATGGAAAAAGAGAATTCTAGTGTCCCATTTAGAGGATGAGTAGCAGGATCTGTTTAAGGGAATCCAAATCTACATAACCTCAGAGGGAAGTATGACAAATTGATGTTGTATCACTTCAATCTTTTAGACCATTTCATAGGTAAAACTCTCCTAAACCTTCCTTTCTTCTTGCATAAGAGCTTAAATAAGGTCTGTAAAAAGATTAGAGCTGAACCCCTAAGCATGAAGAACACTCCGTGCCACTTTGGCCTTATTAAATTGATCATTCTGGAGGAGTTAAGACTGAAGGGAAGGACCTGGCAACATTTTCTATTTTGGGAGGAATTTGAAACTCAAACTCAGCCCGTGAACGAATAGGGGAAAGATGGTAAGGAACAGTTGACTCCTCAAAGCAGTTCGACGAAGAGGAGGACCCTTCCAGGACCTCCAGAAGATAGAATCTCTGGTGTGAAATATCACAGGTCAAAGAAAAGATTAAATTTTGAAGCTACTATAGAGCAGCCTATAGATAAGAGAACAAACATATTAAACCTGCCCTACACAGACTCAAAACCATAGAAAGAAGATGAGAGCCCTGTCATCAAGAGTCCTGAACATTCAATTGAGTTTGCACAGAATTATGAGACCTTTTCTCATACCGAGTAAGGGGAAACATCAAATATCACTAAGTCGAAGAAAGCATAGAAAATCAAGCATCTTAAAGAAGTGATCGCTCAGCAGGAGGTCTTAGAACGGGTAATCAAAGAAAGATACAAGAAGTTGTCAGATAATTTTGCAAAAACCAATGCTGCATTTGAAAAACTGGCTCGGGAAAGTGTCAAGGAAAAGAAGAGGAAACCGAAAATCACCAAATACTATAACATTCTATGGTGGCTGGAAAAGCACCTTAAAAGAAAAATCAGAAGATTGAAGAAAAAGAAAAAGTCCCACCCAGATTTGAAAGTGCTTGCTCAGGTTGTTGTAAACATGCAAAGGGATAAATCAGAGACACATTAAGTGTCTGATGGAATCATAGTTTTGGAGGTGAAAACTCATTTTGGGCTAAGGCAAAGCTTTCACCGGCGCATAACAAAATTTTACGACCAGTTACCTGGTGAAAGGCAACACTTTCACCAATTAACCAGTGAATTATAAGGCAAGTTAGCTGGTGAAAGCAGGAAAAGAATTTTTGAAAGCTAAGGACGGAGCAGGTCATTTTTCACAGGTTATAAAGAAGTTCCATAGTGTTAAGGCGATAACAACTTGCTTGCAAAGGACTCTTCATCAGAGATTCGGAGACTTTTGAGAACCACACACTAAACAAATCTCCTAAAGTATCTACTATGAGCAACTGAAGAAATCCAGCTGCCAAGACAGGTGCCTCTGCATGTTTCATGACACCACGGATTCCATAAGCTGAAGAATACAGATGTCAAATTTTGAGATTAAAGACAATTCGAATGCTAGTTTAGTTATTAATCCTTTATTATCAAGTTTCTTAGTTAGATTTGAATTGCTATTTTTAAATACAGATCCTTGTTTTTAGGATCTATAAAACTGATTGTAAAAGGCTATAAATGCCTATTTTTTCTAAGAGACAAGGGTTCAAACTGGGAGATATTTTGTGCCACTGTATAGACTCTTATTGCAGAAATAACGTTTAGTTTCCTTTCGTTTTCAATATCATAATTATTCATCTTTCCCTTTCTATACTTTGTTTGAGTTTATTTTAGTTCATGAAGACTGTTATCTCTTTATTGAGCTCATAGACTTGAAATTAAAGGATTTCTCTCTATCTTGCATTAAGCCCTACATTCAGTTGTATTTGGCAATCAAGAATAGTGTTCTTCATCCTTTCCTTTCAATTTACTTGATCTAATTATTGTTTCCTAAAAGCACTCTTTCTTTAGATGTATGAGTTGTCTATTGCATTGATCATTAAAGACCCCATTGTTCCAAGCACACATACACATTATTTATAAGTTACCAAGCATCCTTAGCCTACAACCCTAAGGAGTTTCTTGGAGTGATAACAAATTGGCGCCGTTGCTGGGGAGACAAAATTCAAGCTCTGCTTTCCTGGGATACGAAACAGAGCTGATATTTGATGCTAGACAAAGATTAGACATTTTTAGTTGGTTGTAATCATCTATTTGGCAACTCCACCAGTTCATCCTGTCTCCTAAGAGGATTAGTACTAGGGCGAATCCTCAAGAATCACCGATCACACCAGTGTCCAATCTAGAACTAATTCTCATGAAAGGAAAGACAATTCAAGGTCAAAATTCAAGATCAGATACAGAAGGTAATCCTCTTTTCAATTCTAGAAAATCTACTACAGAAAAATTTGAGTTCTTTTCAGAGATCATTGATGAAAAAACAACTGTAAATACTGTAGAAGAACAAATTCTTTTTGATCAACAGAAAAATAATAGTGATGATAAATTGATAGATTTTAATTTGATTGAAAAAACATCTAAGACTTTAGAAAGAAGCCACATTTCTTCTTCCCTTGAGTCTTTCCACTCTTAGCAACAAGAGGATCATTTGAACATTTATACTAGCCTCCTTGTTGTTGAACATCTCCTCCAAGAGCTATCTGCTAAAAGTGAAGGAAATTTGGTTGGACAACTTTCAAATGTTTACAGAGCCTCTTATCAGACCTCTTTCCCATTAGAAGATTCACCTCTTTCACATTCCTCCAGTGTTGAAGACTTGAAAAAGAAACTATCATTTTCCCCACCCTTGATAGCCATGGCTGCACCACCCCCTTTGACTAAGATGCAACAAATCCTAGCTATTAGGTATGCACCACTCATATTTCCAAACCTAGTATCAGCCATGCCAACGGGAGACTATCAGAAGTATATGCCCAAATTCACAGGCGAAGGCGATGTGTCTTCTTAAGAACATATTGAGGCTTTTTACAGTTATGCTGAAAACCTTAATATTGAAGAAGAAGATGTTTGGACACGAGTCTTTGTCCAAAGCCTAGATGGCCATGCTAGGAGATGGTTCAAAGAACTCCCTGCTGGTTCCATTGCTGGAATCGAGCAATTGGATGAGACATTTATGAAACATTGGGGTGACAGAAGAGATTTTGTCTACTACATCACAGAATTCGGAAACCTAAGGAAACAAAGTAGTGAGTCAGTCTCTGATTTCACTAAAAGATTTAACCAGGTGTATGGCAAAATACCAACTGAGATAAAATCATCATATGCTTCTGCCAAGATCACATATTATGATGCTTTTGACTCAGATTTTTGTTTACTATTGAGAGAAAGGAGGTCACCAACATTATCTATCATGCAAGATGCTGCCCTTGAGGTGGAATCAAATATTCTAGCCTCCCAGAAGAGGAAAGGAGATTCTGATAGGAGAAGACCAAAGAATGAGGCTTCATCTTCATCAAGTGTTGATCCAAAACTTGATAAAATGGCTAAGATGCTAGAGTCTCTAACCTCTGAGATATCCAAGCTTAAGATTGAAAATAAGAAGCCCATGAAAGGAAGAGGCACTTATGATTCTACAGGCAGGAATCCGAATCAAAATCCCAACAACTTTAGGAGAAATAATCAGCCAACTCAGATCTTGCAAAGAGAAAAAAATCCTACTGAAGATCAGAGAATAAAGGTCCCTCCTCAAAATGTTTTGATGGATGAAGACGAGGGTGAATATCAAGAAGGTGGAGAAGACAACATTCATTGTGTTGGAGAAGAGACAGGGAAATCTTATCTAACACAACACGACTATGAGGAATCATTGACGACTAAACAGACAAAAGATAATCTTGTTGATGATGGGATTTTCACAATAGAAGATAAGAAGAGATATAACCTTCGATCAAAATATGATACTACTCAAGAAGAGGCACCAGGCTCTCCTAAAAAGAGCACAACCCCTGTTAAGAAAAAAGATCAGACATTAGAAAATCAGCAAGCAAATCCTTCAAAGGTAAAAGCATCAACTCCTCCCAAGAAGACTGTTGCCCCTGTCAAGCATCAAACTCCAGAAAGTCAGAATCCTATTGAACAACAAAGAAATCAGGAAGCCCCTTCAAATCAGGTAAAGGTTTCTGATAAAGCTTCTAATAAAGTTCCATATTCTTTTAATTTTGAGGCTGAAATACAAAAAATTAAAATTCCTATTCCTCTAGTCGAACTGATGAAAAATGAAATGTTCAAAAGGGATATCCTCAAAACTCTAGATCCCCAATCTGTATCCCTTTCTGTTTATATCCTCAACATATATGATGAAACACCAACCATCACTCTGGGCCAAATGATAGAAGACAGAGATGAAAGTTTTCCTCCCTTTTACATCTCTCTAAATATTCATGAGAAAACACTGCATAACTGTTTGTTGGACTCCGGTGCTTCACAGAATTTGATGCCAAAGGTAGTCATGGATGAGCTTGGGCTAGAGATCACCAAGTATTATCATGATATTTTCTCTTTTGACTCTCAAAAAGTCAAATGTCTTGGGATGATTAAGGATTTGGCTGTAACCTTAACCCAAGCATCCATGAAGACTATGGTGATGGATATAGTAGTGGCTGACATACCCCCTAAATTTGGATGTCTACTATCAAGATCGTGGATGAAGAGGCTAGGTGGAACTCTTCAAATGGATCTCTCCTACGCTACTATCCCTGTCTTTGGAGGAGTGAACATGAGGCTATACAGGGAATCTCAGTTGGCATATGTAATCAGTGACGAGAAAAATCCATCCAATCATCCTATCTATTTGGTCGACATAGGTATGGGATCTTGTATTTTGCAAATTGATGATTCATTACCTGATACATTGTTTCTCAGAAAGCCCACAGTTCAGACCATAGTTCAACCTACAGAAATAGCAAAAGATGATCTTTGGACCATGTTCTTTGATGGTGCTTGCACTAAAGAGTCAGTAGGAGCAGGAGTGGTATTGATTTCCCCTTCTAAGAAAACTTCTCATTTGTCCTTTAAACTAGATTTTAAAGTGACTAATAATATTGTTGAGTATGAGGCACTACTTTTGGGACTGAATGCAGCCAAAGAGAAGAAAATTAAAAAATTGCAGGTGTTTGGAGATATAGATTTAATTATTCAGAAGGTGAAAAAGACCTTTCAAGCAAAGCACGTCAGGCTGAAAGCATACAGAGATGAAGTGTTGAAGGCAATTCACGATTTTGCAGATTTTAAAATTTCATATGTGCCTAGAGCAATGAATGAATTGGATGATTCATTAGTTGTGCCTGCTTGTGCATTCATACCCCCTCTACCTCATAAATTAACTTACGAAATTCAAGTTAAATATAGTCCCTCTCTCACTGACAATGTAAAATTTTGGAAGGTTTTTGAAGACGATGTTGAACTCACTAGATTTCTTACAGTGATAGATGAGTTTTCAGATTTGTAGATTGATCAAGAGAATGAGCATGATAATGAAATTGATAAGCCAGAATTCAGAAGCAAAATCGCAGCACATGAAATCGTCCAGCTGTCCACCAACAGAATTCCTAAAGGTTTGGTCTCGTTGGAAAGGTTGTTCGATAACAATGATGTGGCTGTAAAATTGGAGAGTGGAGAAAAAGATTCAGAAGTTTTGCAGTACAATGTAGCTAGCGAACAAGATCCCAAGTATTTCAACTTAGCCTCACATTTGACTGAAAAACAAAGGGCTGATTATGGAGAATTGCTAAAGGAGTTTGCTAACATTTTCTCTTGGAAATATGATGACTTGAAGACTTTCGACACAGAGGTAATTCAACATAAGATTCCCTTGAATAAAGATACCAAACCATTCAGGCAGAAGCTTAGATCCTTCAATCCTTTGTTGATGCCTACAATGGAAAGAGAAATTAAAAAACTATTGGATGCTCACATCATCATTCCCCTCAGATATTCAAAATGGATTGCGAATATCCTATCGTTCAGGAAGAAGAATGGGGATATCAGACTCTGCGTCAACTTCAGAAATTTGAATAAGTGCTCTAGGAAGGACAACCACCCTCTGCCCAAAATGGAGCATATTTTGTAGAAGGTGTCGGGATCAAAGGTAATGTCTTTTATTGATGGGTTTTCCAGATACAACTAGATTGTTGTCCATCCAGACGATAAAGAAAAGACTACTTTTACCACTCCATGGGGTACGTTTATGTACAAGAAGATGCCCTTTGGATTGATGACTGCAGGAGTGACATTCCAAAGGGCAATGGACATTGATTTCGTTGGAGAGAAGGATAAATTTGTCCTGATATATCTCGATGATATCACTATTTTCTCAAGCAGCCATGAACTTCATTTGCATCACTTAAAAAGAACATTTCTAAAATTTCGGAGGTTTGGCATTTCTCTTAATCTAAAAAAATCAAATTTTTAACTTACGGAAGGAAAATTACTTGGGCATATTGTTTCAGCTGATGGGGTAAAAATTGACCCAAAGAGGGTAGAAGCAATTAAAAATATGTCTCTTCCTAGATCAAAGAAGGACATTTAGTCTTTCCTTGGGACTATAAACTTTATCAGAAGGTTTATAGTAAACTTTGTTGAACTCACAAAGCATATCACTGTTATGTTAAGAAAGGACTCTGAGGTAAAATGGACTAAAGCAGCCAGACATTCATTCAATGCCATCAAGGAAGCCATCACAACAGCCCCTGTTTTGATCAGCCCCGATTTCTCCAAGGTATTTTACATTTTTTCATTTTCTTCAAGTGATACAATCGCAACAATACTCTTGCAGAAAAATGCTGATGATCAGGAGTAGTCGGTTGCCTTCTTCAATAAGGTCTTGAGGGAAACAGAGGTAAAGTATGAATTGTTGGAGAAACAAGCATATGCACTTATCAATTCATTGAAAGACTTTAGAGTTTACATCCTTCAGGAAAAGGTAATAGCTTTCGTCCCTTCCAGTTCAGTTAAAGATGTGCTTATACAACTCGACATAGATGGAAAAAAGAGTAAGTGGATAGTAAAGTTGATTGAATTTGATGTTGAAATTAAACCAGCAAAACTTGTGAAGGGTCAGGGCCTTGCCAAATTTCTGGCAGAAGAAAATTGCAGGCTACTCGAAATAAATCTGGTAAGCATTAATGCAGAAAATGTTCAGTCTTCAGAGAATAAAGAAGGTGAGGAAATGCAGGTATCAGCTCACTTAGTTCATTGCAAATGGTACAACTATATTATTCATTTTCTTCAAACTTTATCAGTCCCATCAGATTTGACAAAAACTCAAGGAAGGGCTTTGAAGCTCAAAGCCATAAATTTCTGCATCAATGACAACTTATTATTCTGGAAAAATCCCATAGGTTTATTGTTGAGGTGCGTAAACCAAGAAGAAGCAACTAAGGTCATGATTGAATTTCATAATAGTGAATGTGGGGGACATCACTATTGGAAAACCACTTCACACAAAATCTTAAGATCTGGTTACTATTAGCCATCCCTATTTTCAGATGTGTGTGAGTTTGTAAGAACATGCGACAAGTGTCAAAGATTCGAAGGAAAACAACAACTGAAGTCTCCTCCCCTCAAACCTATAGTGGTCACAGGGCCTTTTCAACAGTGGGGCCTGGAATTCATAGGTGAAATTCATCCACCTTCTAGTGGTCAACACCGATGGATCCTTGTCATCACTGATTACTTTACAAAGTGGATTGAGGCTATTCCCACCCGGAACACCAATCATACTGTCATCATAAATTTTCTGCAAGAAAACATATTTGCCAGATTTGGCTGCCCTAAGAGAATAGTAATTGATAACACTGCTACATTCAAAGATAAACACTTGGTGAAATTGTGTGAAGAGTTGGGAATCTAGATGGTACATTCCACAGCTTACTATGCACAAGGGAATGGCTTAGCTAAGTCATCCAACAAGAGTTTAGTCAGAATTATAAAGAAGCTGCTTGAACAAAATGCCAGAGGTTGGGATTCCAAACTGAAATTTGCTTTGTGGGATGACAGGGTTACATGTAAGAAATCAATTGGTACATCTCCTTTCAAGCTGGTATATGGTACTGAAGCCATATTTCCTGTTCAACTTGCATTGTCGGTTGCAAAGTTCTTACAAGAAACTAATTCTGAAGAAAGTGATTTGACCCAGAGAATTCATAATTTGGCAGAACTATAGCAAGATAGAGAGCAGCTCTTGGAAAAAATAGAATTGCATCAAGAAAGAATCAAGGAGTCCTTCGACAAGAAAGTCAAATCAAATGTCTTCAAAACAGGGGATTGGTCTTAAAATGGGATGCATCAAGGCAAGAGAAGGGGAAACACGACAATTTTGAGGCTCTGTGGATAGGTCCTTTTGTCATAATAGCGGTGCAGCAGAACAATACCATTGTTCTCCAAACTCTTTCAGGCGAGGAAGTAGCAAGTGTCCCTTTTCAACGGGCGCTTTCTGAAGATCTATTTCTCATAAGGCTTTTCTTTGAAGCCCTGTTCTACTTGTACATATTCTTTTTCAGTTATGTTTTCTTTACTTCTGTCACTTGAATAACTCCATGCCCAATGGTACTAGCAAAACTATTTTTCAAATTTCTGTTTTAAATTGTAATAAGGCTATTGAGTCTAGCTAGGTTCTTGGTCACCTCACAGGGAGATGTCCATCCCAGTTGGAGCCAAATGTTAGCTCCCAAAATGAACCCATCCCTATGGTCACATTTTGTGGTGGATAGCATGGCTATTGGTAGTTTTCTCAAATTGGTTTTGAGTTTTTCTAGCTGCAAGACTTAGGTTTTGATTTTTGTCTTAGAAATAAGATCACCCATAAAGGTCTTCTCTTTTAAATTTTCATAAAATGTTTTCAATAGCTAACGCGTGCTTAAAAGATGATGGTTAGCTGGTGAAAGTGGCAACTTTCAACTACTAAGGAGAATTTCTCACAGGTCGTTAGATGGTGAAAGCGAGGATTTTCAAACATCCAAAGAGCATTTCTCATGGGTTGTGCATTGGTGAAAGTGGTGACTTTCAAAAGCTAAGGAGCATTTCTCATGGGTTGTGTTCTGGTGAAAGCAGCAGATTTCAATGGTCGAGGAGCACTTCTCACAGGTTGTGCGCTGGTGAAAGCGGGAATCACATGTGTTTTATCCACGTTTTTAAAAAATCTAATGATGATACGATCATCCCACGTCATGCAAATCAAGAATGATCCACCGGTGAAAGTGGGTAATGATGGAGACTCGAGTTTGCATGTCGAAATAGGATTACAAAGCAAATCTTGTTCAGTGACGCATGCTTCACACTCATGGCACCGGAAATGGCAAATTCAAATACATTATCGTAGGTACAAGAGCTGTACTACCTGGCTAACAACATCAAATCAGTTCATCGCTTCCCCAACATGCATCACTCACAAATGCATGCTAAGTTTCTATTGTTGAAAGACAGAGCCGAGTGCTTTCACTAGCGCGAGACCTTGGCCCAAACAACAGTTTGCAGTGATTGGTGCACAGATTCGTTTTAGGTTTTTAGTTGCAGATGGTGAGGATATGCAATGGTTCTTTACTGAGAAAAGAGTTGGACAGCCTATCCTTCCTATAGACGCATCCAGAAGTGTAGAAACACTTCTCAAATGAAGGTTGCATCGAATTTGTTGAGAGGCTGCAGAACGGTTGTCACCAGTCAACAGCAGAGGCTTTTGATAAAACATTTGACAGGAATAAGGCTTGTGTTAGGTCCTTGGAGATCATTGTAGATGAAGCTGCCATCACTGCAATGACCAGCCTACCAAGATCAGGCTAGAGTTTGTTCAAGACGACTGCCACCAAAAACTTAAATTTCAGAACATATTTGAAGGAAGAATTCAGGCATAATGCATGGAAAAAGAGCATGCCAGTTTCCCATTTAGAGGATGAGTGGCAGGATCTGTTTAAGGGCATCCAACTCTACATAACCTCAGAGGGAAGGTATGACAAATTAATGTTGTATCACTTCAAGATTTTAGACCATTTCATAGGTAAAACTCTCCTAAACCTACCTTTCTTCTTGCATAAGAGCTTAACTAAGGTCGATAAAAAGATTAGAGCTAAACCCCTAAGCATGAAGAACACTCTCTGTCACTTTGTCCTTATTAAATTGATCATTCTGGAGGAGTTAAGACTGAAGGGAAGGGCCTGGCAACATTTTCTATTTTGGGAGGGATTTGAAACTCAAACTCAGCTCGTGAACAAACAGGGGAAAGCTGGTAAGAAACAGTTGACTCCTCAAAGCAGTTTGAGGAAGAGGAGGACCCTTCCAGGACCTCCAGAAGATACAATCTCTGGTGTGAAATCTCATAGGTCAAAGAAAGGATTAAATTTTGAAACTACTACAGAGCAGCCTACAGAGAAGAGAACAAACATATTAGACCTGCCCTACACAGACTCAGAACCAGAGCAAGAATATGAGAGCCCGGTCATCAAGAGTCCTGAACATTCAATTGAGTTTGCATAGAATTATGAGACCTTTTCTCATACCGAGGAAGGGGAAACATCAAAGAGCACTAAGTCGAAGAAAACACAGAAAATCAAGCATCTTAAAGAAGTGATCACTCAGCAGGAGGTCTTAGAATGGGTAATCAAAGAAAGATACAAGAAGTTGTTTGATAATTTTGCAAAAACCAACACTGCATTTGAAAAAATGGCTCGGGAAAATGTCAAGGAAAAGAAGAGGAAACATAAAATAACCAAAGACTATAATAGTCTATGGTGGCTAGCAAAGCGCCTTAAAAGAAAAATAAGAAGATTGAAGCAAAAGAAAAATCCCCACCCAAATTTGAAAGTGCTTTCTCAGCTTGTTGTAAACATGCAAGGGGATAAATCAGAGACACATTGAGTTTCTGATGGAATACAAGTTTTGGAGGTGAAAACTCATTTTGGGTTAAGGAAAAGATTTCACCAGCGCACAGCAAAATTTTACGACCAGTTAGCTGGTGAAAGACATCACTTTGACCAGCTAACCAGCGAATTATAAGGCAAGTTAGCTGGTGAAAGCAGGAAAAGCATTTTTGAAAGCTAAGGACGGAGAAGGTCATTTTTCACAGGTTATAGAGAAGTTCTAGAGTGTTAAGGGGATAACAACTCGCTTGCAAAGGACTCTGCATCAGAAATTCAGGGGACTTTTGAGAACCACACACTAAACAAATCTCCTAAAGTATCTACTATGAGCAACTAAAGAAATCCAGCTGCCAAGACAGGTGCCTCTGCATGTTTCATGACACCACAGCTTCCAGAAGCTGAAGAATACAGATGTTGAATTTTGAGATTGAAGACAATTCGAATGCTAGTTTAGTTATTAAGCCTTTATTATCAAGTTGTTTAGTTAGATTTGAATTGCTATTTTTAAATATAGAACCATGTTTTTAGGATCTGTAAAACTGATTGTAAAAGGCTATAAATGCCTATTTTTTCTAAGAGACAAGGGTTCAAACTGGGAGATATTTTGTGCCACTGTATAGACTCTTATTGCAGAAATAAAGTTCAGTTTCGTTTCGTTTTCAATATCAGAATTATTCATCTTTCCCTTTCTGTACTTTGTTTCAGTTTATTTTAGTTCATGAAGACTGTTATCTCTTTATTGAGCTCATAGACTTGAAATTAAAGGATTTCTCTCTATCTTGCATTAAGCCCTACTTTCAGTTGTATTTGGCAATCAAGAATAGTGTTCTTCATCCTTTCCTTTCAATTTACTTGATCTCATTATTGTTTCCTGAAAGCACTGTTTCTTTAGATGTATGAGTTGTCTATTGCATTGATCATTAAATACCCCATTGTTCGAAGCACACATACACATTATTTCTAAGTTACCAAGCATCCTTAGCCTACAACCCTAAGGAGTTTCTTGGAGTGATAACACATTCAACTATATCCAATGAGAAATGAACAATAGTATAAGAGTTACACCAATACACCACAATACACCATGTACAATATATGAGAAATAATCAATAGTTATTGTTCAAGGGAAGTAATGACTTCCAAAGGTATCTACAGCTTCCAAATATAAAGGGAGGGATA
>JASDQU011400873.1:0-26247 GCA_032191745.1 Picea mariana
CATGTCTCTCAAGCCCTACTTTGTACTGGTTTGGTTACATGGTTTCTTCATTCACCTTTGATGTTTAAATACTGATAAATCAATTCTTGAGGGCACTGTTTCATCTGTTTACATGTTGAATGTCTGAATGCTGTACTCTGGTTTAGTCATCCCATTGATCCATTTTGATAAAAAAAAACACCAAAAACATTGATTTCTTAAGTTACCAAGCACCTCTGGTCTGCAACCACGGAGGGTTTCTTGGAGAGTTAACAGTGTTGACATGTATCACATTCAACCACAAAGGTGCAAAGGTCTTGCTTCATACCTTCCTAGGAAAAAGAACGTTTGACCCGTTGATATGTTTTGGTAAATCCTGAATGCCTAGCTATGGGTGAAGCATGAAGCTCAGAAAGTATCATGGATTTAAGTTGTGACTGTTTTCTTAAATATAGATTCCCTCTGTAGCGAAACTCTTCATTCTATCAAGCGTACCTTGGTGAAGATTGAGAATTGCATTGCAATTGTTGAATCAAGCAAGAAAGTTTGGGGTCTTGAATCCATTCCTATCAAACGGCTTGAGGCCAATTTGATACAATGAAGGAGAGGAAAAAGAGGGACCCTTCTTCTTCATACTTCCTCGAAAGAGAAGCAACAACTGGATTTGCTTTGCCTTTCTTGTAAATGATCTCATAGTCATATCCAAATAACTTCGTCACCCATTTTTGTTGCTTTGGGTATGAAATTCGTTGTTATAGAGAATACTTGAGGTTCTGATGTACAATTTTAATTTCGAAACGTTTCTCCAATAGATAAGGAAGAGAGATATCCACTGCATGCAGAATAGCCAACATTTCCTTTTCATAGGTTGATTGGCGCAAATGTCTCTCCAAAAGTTGTTTTCTAGTGAAAGCCAAAGGTTGGCCATATTGAATGAGGACTACCCCAATTCCTTTCCCTAAAGCATCACATTCTAGGATAAAAGTCTTGGTGAAGTCAGGTAGTGCCAACACATGAGTCATGTACATAGCCTCTTTCAAGGCGTGGAAGGATTGATCCGTTGCTGGAGTCCAAGTGAAAACATTCTTTGTAAGGAAAGTAGTGAGAGGTGCTGCAATTTTTCCATAATTCTTAACAAACTTGTGGTAATAACTTGTTAAACCCAAAAAACCACACAAGCTCTTAAGATTTTTAGGGCGAGGCTAGTCCTGCATAGCTTCAATTTTCTTAGGATCCATGTGTACACCATCCTTGCCGAAAATATGACCCGTGTACTCCACTTTCAAGGCTTCAAAGGCACATTTCGACTGTTTGAGGAAACATTTGTGCTGAGAGAGTGATTGTAGAACTTGATCCACATGGGAGAGATGGGATTGCCAAGTTTTACTATAGATGAGAATGTCATCAAATAAAACTAAAATAAAATGATAGAGGAAAGGATGGAAGACATGATTCACGAGACTTTGAAAAGTGGAGGGGGCATTACACACGCCAAAGGGCATGACCAATAAATCATAGTGATCCTCACGAGTTATAAATGCAGTCTTGGGAATGCCTTCCTCTTTTATACATATATGGTGGTAGCCAGAATGGAGATCAAGTTTTGTAAAGTACTAAGCATTACTCAATTCATCCAATACGTCATCAATGTGAGGAATGAAAAATTTGTCTTTGATTGTGATTTTGTTGGGGGCATAAAAATCGGGATACATGCGCCAAGTGATTTATTTCTCAAGTACCATGACCACAGGAGAAGAATAGAGGCTAGTACTAGGACAAATAACACCCTCTTTGAGAAATTATTGAACAATTTTCTCAATTTCATTCTTTTGGGCAAAGGGATGACGATAAGGGCGAACATTGGGAGAAAGAATGCTCGGTACGAGAGGAATGGAATGATCATGGATGCTACGAAAGTGGGAATTCCATGGGGAGTAATAAAAAAAAACTTGGTGTTGGGAGAGTATAGATAGGAGGTCGGGATGCACATAGGGTGTCTCAATGGATTGAATGGAATTGAGTTGGGAAATAATTCTAGAATGACCTTTTTAAGAAGATTTTCCATTTGATGGGAACTGATGATCTCAGGGGAGGATGTTGTAATTCCTTGGAACTTATACTGTTGTCCCTCCTATTGGAATTGCATGGTTAATTCCTTAAAATCCATGAGAATGGGGCTAAGAGTGTGAAACCATTCCGCACTGAGCACAATGTCACAACTGCCAATGTCAATAGCAAACATATGAGATTTCAAGTGGTACTGACCAATTTGGAGGTACACATTTTCACAATGTCCCCCACATTTCATGGAACTGCCATTGGCAATTATGATTTGAAAATGATTGACCGCACATATATAACAATTAATTTCTCGGGCATTGCAACGATGAATAAAATTATGGTTGTTTCCATTGTCAATGAGGATGATGACTTTCCGATGATTAATGCAACCAATTAACTTGAGGGTGGAGAGAAAACAAGCCAGTGAGGGCATTCAATTAAATCATCAGTTCAACTTCTGGTGGATCAAAGGGCAGAGTAAGATAAGTTGGTTGGGGTAGCTTGTCCACAGGGGAAACATTTTCCTCCTCTTCAGAAAAATCCTCAAACATGGCCATAAAAATCTTTTGTTCCTTACACTTGTGCCCTGGAAAATATTTGTCATCACAATTATAGCAAAGAACCTTGAGTTGGAGTTCAACCATTTATACATGGGTTAATTTCTATATTTTGAGGGGAGTGGCAGGAGGGACGAGATTGGTGGGTTTAGGGCAAGGAAAAAGGAGGGTTTTCTGGTTTTGGAGGACACAATTTGTTGTTCTTCCTTGGATCGTTTCATAGCTTCCAACTAGTTTTGGGGGTGAGCCATTAGGATGTGGGCACAAATTTTATCCTTTAGGCCATTGATAAATCATTCCCAGAAGAAGGCGTTTGACATGCCCTTCATTCTAAAATCCAAGTTCCCAAAGGCGACGATAAAGTCTTCCACTGTGCAAGATTGTTTCAACTTGGTTAAATGGCCTAAATGGTGGGTGTCAGTGTCAAAGCATTCATAAACCTATAAAATGAACCGTGTCTAAGCAACATACCCTTGGCGTGCATTTCTACATCATTTCCACCATTGCTAGTGTTCTGGATCCAGATAGAGGATACCACAACAAAGTTTGACCAACTAATTAATAATGCCATATAAGGAGAAATAATGTTCCATTTGAGTGACCCAGCTCGTGGGATCCAAGCCATCAAATTTGTTCACCTCAATTTGGAGACGAACAATGGTCGTTCACACACAAATTATCAAAATATATCGAATATAAAGTAATCCATTTAGGATGAAATAATATATTGAGTAAATGTATAAAAATGAATGAGATAAGATGATTACAATGAGAAAGAGGGCTCATTTATATACCGCCACAGGGGTTCCCTTTCATGAATAGACATGTCCTTTAGATAAGACACGTCTTTTCATTTAT
Source organism: Picea mariana (assembly GCA_032191745.1). NCBI lineage: Eukaryota > Viridiplantae > Streptophyta > Pinopsida > Pinales > Pinaceae > Picea > Picea mariana. The sequence continues at coordinate 3,456 of JASDQU011400873.1, forward strand.
GATCTATTAATTATTATTATTATTATTTAAATATTATTTATTTATATCTATTTCTATATATTTGTGTTCATAACATCGCCTTCCCCTTGAAAATGCTTTGTCCTCAAAGCATACTTATGGAAGAATTATCTCTTGCTCTCGCTTGTAATATTGTCTCTTGATTCTTCATTCTTGAGTTAGTGATCATTGAGGACCTGAGGCGATAGCATATTCTAAGCATTGAGCATAAATGTTGAATTGTAAAGGAGTCTTCCCACCCTAATTTGATCTTCTGTGGAACTGGGTGTTTATAGGGTTTTTGGAAAAAACTTGATGTATTTTGACTCCCATGATAGCTTCTACTTTGAGCACCACTTGTAGTGGAAGTAATATTCTTCGGCATATCGTTCATTTGTTTTTGTTGAAACATTGATTGGTTGAAGTATCGAATTTTGTGATTACGATGTCGATAGGACATCCTTGCAACTTGATATTTACTTCATATACTTCTAGGTTTTTCTTGATTAACTTTTGGAATTGAGTCTTCTTCATACCCCTGGATTGTTTCTACTTCGACATTTGAAGACCTATTTACATCAGTTGGATTTGCATCCTTTTGAGTTTTAAGTTTGTCTGGGTCTATATTTATTCCTTTATCCACAACTAGGATTTTTACATCTGAAGACTTCTCTAGTTCCATAGGTTCAATCATTGACTCTTTATCAACCAATGATTCCTTGCTGATAAGTTGCTCTAACTTGTTATGTAGCGACTTCTTATCACTCTTTAACTTCTTAATATATGTAAGTAAAATTTGATTATGAACCTTTAGGTTTTAGTTTTCTTCCTTTTATGATTTATTGACTTTGTTCTTGTCTTCCTTCACAGATTCTTCCTCTTTCAACATTTTGATTTGTTCAAATAATCTTTGATTAACGTTCTTTAAACACAAGGTTTCTTCATTTTTTTCCGATAAATTTTTTTCCCCAGGTCCTGATTTTCTTGTTCCAACTTATGATCACATTGTTTTCTATCATTTGACTTCTTGACCTATGTAAGTAGTTTTTGACTATGGTTTTTTAAGCGAGAAATTTCTTCATTTTTTTCCATGATATCTTCGTTAAATTATTTTTGCATCCTTGATATTGACTTTTGATTTTCTTGAAGGATCGCCTTTGAGATATATTTAAAGTCTTTCGATGAGGGTATTATCAATTTTGACCTTATAGTAGGGTCTTGCAATGTCGTCATCTTCTTGTTATAGGGGAAGATCACAATTTTTTTCTCCATGTTTAAGATGAAGGTACCTATATTTTCAAACCAGGGTAATCCGAGAATGATGTCAATTTCCTCTCTATACATAGTTGTAACATTGAATTGAGATATATATTCATATTCATCAATTGTCACTTGCAACTCTTTAATTTCATATATTTTCGTGCGATTTTTTTTTTTTCAATTATATTTGGCTCTGGAATTAATAATTGATTTGACAAATTAATTGTAATATAATTCTCATCCTCAATCACGTTGATGACGATGTTAACTTTTTTTCCTTGAATACTTCCCTTTAATGTAAATAACCTAAAATATGAATTGCGACAACCTTCATACGAAAATATTCCTTCCTTTATTTTATTAGAATCCATTTGTCTTTTGTCGATATTTTATGATAACTCCATTTTTTTTTATTAAATGATTAAATAATACCCTTATAAAAATCTTTTCTCTATTATTGATTGGGAAATTAATGTCTTATAATTTTACTCTTTTCCCTATTATTGATTGGGAAATTAATGTCTTATAATTTTACTTTGAGAGCTCCTTTATAAGCTTTTTACTTGAACTTTAATGAAAAATAACTTTAATACTAAACCTTCCAATAATTTCTTTAAAAACAAGTGTTGCATGGAAGCCTAGTCCCTGCTAGGTTGAAATGGTAATAAATGCGACCGAGTACAGACATGTGGGTAGGAAGTTGAAGTACATGTGGTATCCATGCAAAATTTAGTATTCCCAAATTAGTTTAATTTGAAATTTATCAAAAAGTATTAATGTCTAGTACATCAACAAAAGGTTCATAGTATCTAAGTTTGATAGTATAGGAAAGATTTAAAAGGATCCCGGACAAAAAAAATTTAGTGTACAATAATAATAAGGTTCCTAGTAAGAATGTTTGTTACAAGAACATTTAAAAGATTCCTGGACAAAAAAAATGTAGCATACAATAGAAGAGTAATAACATCTGTTACACAGGTTCGTGGACAAGAACACATAAGAATTAACATTTCCAAATTAGTTTTCTTTAAAACAATAGAATAGTAACAACGTCGTGCAACAAAGGCATTACCGAATTAGTTTTCTTTGAAAATAGTAACGTCTGTTATATCAAGAAAGGTTCCCTGGAAAAAAAAATTTAGCATACAATAGGACACAAAAAATATAGCATTCCCGAATTAGTTTTCTTTGGAACAAACAAGAAAGGTTCCCGGACACCCAAAATTTAGCATACAATAAAGGCATTTTGAATCAGTTTTCTTTGAAATTTATCAAAAATTAATAATGTCTGTTACATATTTCTGGAAATTTGAATGCGTTTGTCATATAGACTGGGATTGGGGCTCCTGCGGACCATAAAAATAAATAAGTACAAGAATTAGGAATGTCGAAAGAAGAAGTGTGCGACGGTAGAGAGGAAGACTTGAAAAGAAGAAATTGAAAGTTATGAGTCTTTGGTTATAGTTTTCTATTTAAAGAGGTATTAACTGGATTGATAAAGAAAACAAGATGACAGTATAGAGTTAAATTGGATTGATAAAGAAAACAAGATGACAATATAGAGTTAAACTGGATTGATAAAGAAAACAAGATGCCAGTATAGACTTACTATGGATCCGATGCGTTTTAGACTTACTATAAAAGGATCCTGGACAAAAAAAATTTAGCGTACAATAATAATAAGGTTCCTAGTGAGAACGTTTGTTACAAGAACATTTAAAAGGTTCATGGACAAAAAAAATGTAGCATACAATAGAATAGTAATAACGTCTGTTACATAGGTTCATGGACAAGAACACAAAAAAATAGCATTTCCAAATTAGTTTTCTTTAAAACAATAGAATAATACAATAGGACACAAAAAATGTAGCATTCCTGAATTAGTTTTCTTTGGAACAAACAAGAAAGGTTCCTGGACACCCAAAATTTAGCATACAATAAAGGCATTTCGAATCAGTTTTCTTTGAAATTTATCAAAAATTAATAATGTTTGTTACATATTTCTGGAAATTTAAATGCGATTGTCATATAGACTGGGATTGGGGCTCCTGCAGACCATAAAAATAAATAAGTACAAGAATTAGGAATGTCGAAAGAAGAAGTGCGTGACGGTAGAGAGGAAGACCTGAAAAGAAGAAATTGGAAGTTATGAGTCTTTGGTTACAATTTTCTATTTAAAGAGGTAATAACTGGATTGATAAAAAAAACAAGATGACAATATAGAGTTAAACTGGATTGATAAAGAAAACAAGATGACAGTATAGACTTACTATGAATCCGATGTGTTTTTGTTGCTGTTGTCGATGGTCAGTGGAGTTGTGTCGACTGATTGTTGCCCTTCCTGGACAAGGTTGTCCATTCTCTGTTGGAACCATTCTTCGATGTAGCTTCTTATGGGGGCCATGTTGATTTCATCCCGGATTTCTATTTCATAAAGGTCGTTTTCTAATTTCCTTAGATCCATTGAAATACTATGCAGACTCTGTTCAATTTCTTCATCGTGTGCCGCATAGTCCAGTACCCAGCGCTTGAGCTCATCTACACGATGTTCAACTATGCCATAAAACTTTTTTAAAGACTACCCCTTTAAAATATCAAGTTGTTCATGGAAAGCTTCTTTGGTGATTTTCAAGGATTTGAGAATTAAGTTTGGGTCTTGAACCTCGTTGGTACTTCCGGCTAAGTCTATTTGGATCAGACTTGTGAATAAATTTTTCTGATATGGCTTGTTTACATGATTTGACAATGAGCTCTAGGTTCTTAACTTTCTTTTGCCAGCATGCTTTTACTTTTTTGGTTCGCTTTGGGGAGGGGAGTTTCTCTTGTCTTCTTTTTAGTTCCGATGTGTTAACGACATGGTTGGCAAAATGGGTCAGCACCTCTTCACAAAAATGTTGATCATTTTTTAAATTCACCTCCAAATCTTCAAGCAAATCATTTGCCTTATTTCCGAAGGAAACTAAATTTTGCGATGTTTCCCAGGCTTCAGTAACTAGCTACATTCTTTTGTTGATGTTATTCTCTACAAGGGCTCTAGAGCATGCAAAAAGGGTAGAGGATACTTTCATTTTGGCTGCAGTGGTAGCAAACACGTTTTTTGCTAAATGAATGGAAAATTCTGGGGTTGCAATGAAAGCCTGCTCAAATTCATTGAGGCATTCTTTCACTCTGGCATTTTCCACTTCAATTCCTCCAATGGAATCATGAAGAGCATCACTGGTTACTTGGTGAAATAGGGAGATTTGGGAGGGCCGCATTTTCCTAAAGTTAATCTCTGTGCAAGATTTTCCTTTCCTGTCTGTTACATCTCTCTTTTCAATGACCATACTTTTAGATTGGCTGTCAAAAACAACGCTTTGGAATACGAAGGATTCATCTTCGTAAAAAAAATTGGTCTCAACTATTTCCACTACAAACGACCCAATTTTGTGCACGTGCTCGGTTTCAATTTCAAGTTGCACCTGTACACTTTCAATGTCGGGTTCGTCCGCTTGCCCTGCATTGTTTTTTCTCTTCTTCGTTAGTGGAATTTTGTGAGAACTATCAATTTTTATGTGAGGAGGGTTCTTATCTCCTCCTCCGTTCGAATAATTATGGGTTGCTTTATTACTGGGGTGGGTCATTGAAGCGATGCTTCATGATGTCGTGCTCTTGGGAGTGTTGACAGGGGACTGGGCACTCTTCTCACTGGATACTTTTCCCTGTTGTCTGTACAATTCAGTCGCGCTTTGCAATGTCTATGCATCACAATTTCTAGAAGCAACATTGTTGTCGTCACTGTCCTTGTCTTTGGTCATGTGTCTATGGATAAAATATCTATTAAAGTCAACTGATTGCAAATGTTCTCAAAAAATCCCATTAGGGCCAAACCCTTTTAGCCTTTCAACATACGTTAGGCTCAATTTCTTGAAATGACCGAAAAATTCATCAATCTTGTTAACGTTTCTGCAGATGAAGTCTCCGGCTTTCTAGGGCAAAGGAATGAACTGTTTTTTTTTCTTGTCATGGAAAAAATGCAACCAGTGGTTGTATTGCCTTGCTATTTCTGCAACAAACATCTTGTCTGTGATGTGGCATGGAAGGAAAGCAAGATTTTCCTTAGAGCCAAAGACCATGAGTACACTGTGATTTTCCTTTTGTTCAAGTGTGTCCTTCCGGTTCAAAAAATTGGTTGCTTGGCTAGACATCCGGGGAGCATCCTTCCCTAAAAACAAATCTTTGAAAAATGAGACAAAGCCATTAAAAACTTCATAAAAAAAATGGGAGGCCTTGTGCTTCCACAGGACCTGGTACCAGAATGTTACTGGGTCGAATCCACAATTAATTTTATTGGAAAGAGAAAGTTTCGAAAATGGACAACAATGCACTATTGCGAAAATCAAGTAGGATGACATATAAAATTTATTCGATTCTTTGAATCGTGACAACTGGGAACAGATCTCAATGGAAATTAGCTTCCCCCAATCGAAAATGAATTGTTCCTTGACTGTGAAATACAAAATATAAATAATTATATGGGAAATGCTTGTCGTGGATGCCTATCTCGTTTTTCTTGTAAACAACCAAGCAATTTCCCAGAATGGATTTCTAAAGGAACTCACCTGCAACTTTGTGATATCTTGAGGAACTGTTGTTGGGTCTTCGAGGAACTCGGCCAAGATGTCCAACCCGTTATCATGTTTTTCTAGGAGCTGCTTGCAGTCTTGTCCTCTGAAAGTTAATGTTGGCTACGACAATTTTAACATCTTGCGGAAGACCTGAGGTGACAAAGAAACAAGAGAATGGTCGCGCAGTGGAATAATTCTTTGGCTTGGAATATATTTTTCAGCACACCAAGAGACCACCTCCTTACAATCAAAAACCTCAGGGACGCAGCCTGTGAGAGCGATTCCAGAGGTCCAAATCACTTCGTTCTGGGCAGAATGGGATGAATAGTAAAAGTATGCCTTGGACCACTAGAAGTTCTGGTCTTGATGTCCAAAGATATTTACTGTATCTCCACAAAACTATTGTCGACCTACTGCCATAAGTCTACAAGAATGTTTGTTTGCGCTAGACGATGAATGAAATGAAAAGTTGGAAGGGATAATATAACCCTGTGCAAATCTTGGTCCAATGCGTGTGAATGGGAGATTCCTCGAGACTTTCGTTCATTAATGAGAATTTGGACGACTATTGCATGATGCGTTGTTATCATTAAACACTAGTAATTGCATACATAGAAATGTGAACATGGAGGATACGACAATGAGTGATTAAGCATTGTATATTGCTTGAGCGGGCCAACACGACGACGCGTGTTCGAGATGAACAATTGGAAGGGAAAAAATAACTCTCCGCAGATCTTGGTTTAATGCGTAATAATGGGTGATATCCTCGAGCGTTTCGCTCATTAATGACAATGTTGATGGTTCCTACATGGTCAGCTGTTACCATGAAAGGTTTCTAATTGCATACTAAGAAAGTATGGAGGTCGCGGGTACGGAAAAAAGTAGCTTCAAAATAGGGTTACAAGGTACAACCGTTGGAGGTGAGGGCGCGAGGGTCAAATTGTATGTCTCAGAAGTTTTTGAGTGCAATACACGTAACACCGAAGAGGGTATGGTAGGACAGTTTAAAGGGAAATTTGTATATCACTAGTAAGATCATAATTAATGTATGCTAGGAAGGAAAAGAAGTTAGTGGGGATGGAAGGCATCGACATAAAATTTGAAACATTTGTGAGCCGTGGTAGAGTGAAGCTTGCGAGTTCGAGGAGTCCGCGGTGGAATTGTAGATGAAGAAAGTTTTGAGTGCATGATGTATAGCACGAAACAAGAAGCAACAGAGTTGGAAAGTGTCAACACGACAACCACGACCATAAACTTGGCTAGGTATGGAAAGGAACAACAGTCAGTCGGATTCGTCATGTGAGGATATAGATGGAGATGAAAATATGTCAGCTTGCCAACGCTAGAACCCACGATCATAGAAAAGTGACTAAGTATATAACCACAAAGCGATAATATATGGGAAGAAGAAAAGGGAAAAATGACTAAGGAGTCCGCGGTGGAATTGTAAATAACAAAAATTTCGAGTGCAATATGTATATCATGGAACAAGAAGCAGTAGAGTTCGAAAGCGCCAACCCGGGAAGCGCGGCCATAAAATTGGTTAAGTATGGAAATGAAAAACGGTCGGTTGGATTCATCATGTGAGGATATATATGGAGATGAAGATATGTCATCCCGCCAACACTGGAACCTGCCATCATAGAAAAACGACTAAGTGTATAACCACAAAGCGATAATACATGGGAAGAAGAAAAGGGAAAAATGACTTAAGGAGTCCGCGGTGGAATTGTAAATCACAGAAATTTTGAGTGCAATATGTATAGCACGGAACAAGAAGCAGCAGAGTTCGAATGCGTCAACCTGAAACAGTGACTAAGAATTGGAGATTTCGTGAACCCGTCAACACGAGGATCCAAAATAGGCTAACAAGGTCTCCCCAGAAGACGTGAGGTAGCAACGGTCAGATTGTATCGTTCTGAACATTTCAATGAATAATCTGTAACAAGGAAGAGGATACGATGTCAGAAACCGATAGTCAATTTGTATATTGTGGAGGGGCGGATGGGCACTGTTTCGTATCAGTGTGTGCAATTGTCACTAGTAAGAGCATAACCAATGTATATTAGGAAGGACACGAAGTTAGTGGGTAGGGAAGGCAACGACAGATAATTTGAAACATTTGTGAACCGTGGTAGCGTGAAGCTTGCGAGTTCGAGGAGTCACAATGGAATTGTAGATCACAAAAGTTTTGAGTGCAAGATGTACATCACAGAACAAGAAGAAGCAAAGTTCGAAACTGCTAACCCGACAATCGCGGCCATATAATTGGCTAAGTATGGAAAGCAACAACGGTCGGTCGGATTCATCATGTGATTATATAGATGGAGATAAAGATATGCTAGCCCGCTAACGCTGCAACCCGCGATCATAGAAAGACGACTAAGTATATAACCAAAAAGCCATAATACACGGGAAGAAGAAAGGGGAAAAGGGACTAAGGAGTCCGCGGTGGAATTGTAGATCACAAAAATTTTGAGTACAAGATGTGAACCTTGTAGTCAATTTGTATATTGCGGAGGGCCAGATGCCAACTGTTTCGTACCATTGTGTTGAGTTCTCACTAGTAAGAGCACAACCAATGTATAATAGGAACGACAAGAAGTTAGTGGGGATGGAAGGCAGCGACAGATACTTTGAAACATTTTTGAACAGTGGTAGAATGAAGCTTGCGAGTTCGAGGAATCTGTGGTGGAATTGTAGATAACAGAAGTTTTGATTTCAAGATGTATATCACGTAACAAGAAGCAACAAAGTTTAAAAGTGCCAACCCGGAAAGCACGGCCATAAAATTGGCTAAGTATAGAAAGGAACAACGATCGATCGGATTCGTCATGTGAGGATATAGATGGAAATGAAGATATGTCAGCCCAACAATGATGGTACCCACGATCATAGAAATATGACTAAGTATATAACCAGAAGGCGATAACACACAGGAAGAAGAAAAGGGAAAAAGGGCAGAGTGCACAGTGGAATTGTAGAGAACGGAAATCTCAAGTGCAAGATGTATATTACAGAAGAAGAACCAACATAATTCGAAAGGACCAACCCGAAACAATATCCAAGAATTGGACATTTCGTGAACCCTACAACAGGAGGATCCATTACAAATCCATTAAAAATCCCAGCAAGAAAACAAAAAAGTTCAACAAACAAATCTCCAGGCAGCCTTTTCAACCAACCAAAGCATCGAATACAGGGAGAACACCAACTAGAAGATACTTGTTCTTTTTTTTTCCTCCTCTCTGAGTTTTTGTTGGATAACAACGTTTTTTTTTATTCAAAGCTCATGTCACATAAAACTAGTTTCTCTTCTTTCATCTGAGCCTCAATCGCATCTCTAAGTTGTCTTTCATGTCCATGACCAGGACCATTAGAACGAAGGCATGCTAAAGCACAACTCTTTGATGATAGAGAGAAATGGAAACAAGTATTTAAAAGCAATGTTGGATGATCTTCCGTAGATTTTGTGTTAATTTGTTTTAATGACAGATGTTCTCAATATTTTCGCTTATTAATGCCAATCTTTTCGAATATGTACACTGAATACTGACTAATAACACATATTAACATTCCCATATCTGATCAAATTTTCAAATCTGACATCTAAGATATGCACAATATTAAAGAGGGACACGACGTCAAGGCCTCTGTGGGTGACACGTACATGCACTATGTCGAAGCCTTTAAGAAACCAAAAGAGACATTTTTTTTTTGCAAATTCAAAATGCATGCAAAAGAAATTACCAGATCCCATAATATTTGCATGTCTATTCATTTTAATGGGAGATGTCCTCGAGCTTTCTGCTTATTAAAGCCAATCTTTTCGAACTTGTTTGGCCGATTGTGAATTTTCAAAGCATAATTAATGTCTATTGGGAAGGGCGGAAGGTAGTGACAAATGCTTTTAAATTTTCTGAACTCGGAAGCACGTCAACCCGCCAAATTTTGAAAACTCGACTAAGTATGGAAAGGTAGGTAGGATAGACAAACTCATCGCAAGCAGAGGCACGGTTGTGACTTCAACGAGTGTGGGGTCGAATTGTAGAGCACAAAAGTTCTGGGTGCAAGATGTATACACCGAACACGAGCTTCCATAGTTTGATAGCACCTATCTGCGAAGCCGCGTCCATAAAACTGGTTAAGTATGCAACTGAACGACGGTCGGTCGAAATAACCACAAAAACGTGAGAAACTATAGAACCAAAAACACAGTTTACAAGAGGGAAAAAAAATGGAGAGAACAACTATATCGCTCACACAACAAAACTTACTCTTATAACTATGAAACCATAGCAAGACATAAACCATGGAAAAAACATCGCCAGCTATGAAATATAGTTTGAGTCTGACAAACTTTGCTTCAACGCATAAGAGATGCAATTTACATCGACCACAAATTTTTTTGTATGTTATTTTATCTTAATAGTATTTTATGGAGATCCATTGCAAAATAATGTAACAATAGATCCAACTGTGGATGCAACATCCCAACATTGCAAACCCTAGGAAAACAAGAACAAGCAACAAATAACAACTGAGTTAAGAAGCACCAAAAGGCCCAAGTGTAGCCACAGGATCCAAACCCTGCAAAGTCGAATCAAACAACAATAAACAACACACAACGAACAAACAACCAAGCAACAACCAACTCACCAAGAATGACGCAGTTCCAATCGCGGTTGTAGAACCCCAAACGTGCAAACCAGAACAACAACAACATGCAATTAAGAAATCAGTGGAGATGCAAAAAACAAGCATGAACCAGTGAACCAGCAATGTCGCTGAAGCATATAAATAAATAAAACAGAAGAAAATGTATTGTAACAAGCCTGCTAAGTAAACATTCAACGCTGCCAAACCTGTTAGGTAAACATTTAAGTTTGTCAGAAATTATCTGTAAACATTTAAGAAAAAAATGCAATGTGGTAGGTCTCTAACAAAAAAATTATTATAATTTATGTAACAATAGTTCGAACACTAGAGAATGTGTTCAAAGGCCAAACTTTGGATATGCAGCATATCAAACATTGCCATAAATTTACCTAGCAAAAAATGCTAAACCAAACATTTGAACTAATGCTAGCATTAATCCACCTTCGACCAATGCATAAGAAAATATATGATTCAAAAAGACCATATACGATCAAATACTTTGGATATGCCAACATATATAACATTGGGAATAGCGAAGCTGGCAATAAGACCTCCATTTCGTTGTCTAATCAGATCATGACAAATATGGTACTTTTTATTATATAAAAATCATTGTTTTCAGTTCCCTGGTTCCAACAATAGATAATATGCAAATATTTATGGTCAAAGAAAAAACTAATATGAAGTCAACGAATTATCAATCGCTATAGTCCCTCTCTGCCTATGACATGGACTAATAATAAGTATAACCTTTATAATTTCCATTCACATTTTTATTTATAACTTATATTATTCATTTTTTAAAATTAATTAATAACTCTTACCAATATATATTCATGTAAATATATATGAAATATTGAACCCAATTGTAAGTCACATCTTTTTACTTGAGGGGTCGACTTTTAAATTGGTGACTGTACGGATAGTATAGAGTAGATATAAATCGATAAACTCCTTAATTGATGATTGTACGACCGAGTATGGTGATTGGAATTCACGGTTGGATGCAAATGGCGACTGTAAGTATGGGAATGTACGAACTTGTAATCCAATAGAGGACATATGACAACGATCAAATGATGTCTTCCTGAAATGACGGCTTGGATATGATGTTGATAGCACAACAATGCATAGAATTTCAATGCCCGTCACGCTTCTCTCCTCTGGATGAAATCTACAACAGGATTTTATCTTTTTGTACAATGACATATGGTGGCACGAACATGTATAGTAAAAAACTTTGGGCGGATTGTTCTGATTCCTTGACATGTATTTCATTTGAATTTACAATTGAATGCGTATGGATGGTAGAATGTTTGGATGTGTCCTCTTTTATTTTTATCTTTTAAAACAAAACTTTTTCTCTCTCTCTATATATATATTATTGAATTTATGATAAAAAAGTTTCCTTGTAGAATGTTAGAATTAAGTCGATGGCAGTTGAATAATATTTTATGTATGCTTTATTTTCTTCTTAGTTGATTTTGGTTATGTTTGTTTTTTTCTATTTACAGCGGAAATTCCTTCAACATAAATTATGAAAATGGAAAAAAGCCAGTTTGTGGTCAAATACTTGAAGAAATTAGAGAAATTGTGAATGAAATGTGGTCAATGGTCGAAAATGATGTTTCCAAGGGCAATAAAAATCTTGACCAAGGGTCAGGTGGCCAAGGGCGAAGATCATATTTTGCTTTGATACCAAATGAGACGAACAATGTTCATTTTCATACACAAATTATCCAAAATATCTAGAATATAAAGTAATCTATTTAGGGTGAAATAATATATTGAGTAAATGTATAAGAATGAATGACATAAGATAATTACAATGAAAAAGAGGGTTCATTTATATACCCTCACAGGGGTGCGCTTTCACGAATAAACAAGTCCTTTAGATAAGACAAGTCTTTTCATTTATGATGTATTAATTATTATTTATGTATATCTATTTCTGTATATTTGTGTTCATATCAAATTCTGGGAAGGAACAAGTTGCCATGAAGGGGATTGGAATGAAGGCCTTGGAAATCGGAAGAGTCGGTGTCTTCATGATAGGAAGGTTATTCATAAGAGTTAGGGTTAAGGGAGCGACTCATCAATTGGTCGAGTTTGTCTTTGATGTCTTTGATGGTGGCACATTGGTCCTTGAGGGTATCAACATAGGAATTGAGCTTTCTAATGTTGGAATAGATGGTCTTGATGTCGTCCTTACTCTGGATATTGTCAACAATAAAGGAATTGAGTTCTTGGCTGCGGCTGAGAGCCATTTGGGCATAGGAAAAAATGGGCAAGAGGGTGCACACAAAAAAAGGGTTGCAGGTGAGGGGTATCACAGTGAATGGGGAAAAGAGAGGAGTCTAATGGGATAGGTGGAAAATAAGGGTGTTGGGAAGGGTGTGTGGGACTAAAAAAGAAGAAGGCCTACAAGTGATAGATACCACGATGATTAAGGAGAAAAGAGGAATCCAATGGGATAGGTCATGGTATCCCCTACCCTAGGGATAACTAAGGATATCACGTCTCGAGGTCCACAGGTCCTAGAAATGGAGTACCGAGAGGCAAATGGCTTCAACATGGCCCTAGAGGGCCGCTCTTTTCTTCAGTGCAGTCCATTTATCATCAACAACAATATCCATCCCCACCAACATGGTCCTGAAGTAGTAGTAATTCTTGCTCCATGAGGTGATGAGTCTGGGTATCATGGTATGTGTCACTTTGATTATTGAAGCACTTGAATATGTTTCATTTAATTCTCCTCCATTTCATAACTTTTTCTTGGAAATTATGCTCTTTGACTTGTTCATACCTGGAAGGGTGACATGGTGCCCTAGTAAGTTGATCTCCCTTTAAGATGGGTTTCCATTGGGTGGGTCTGTGAAAGGTAATCATCTGTTTCCTCCATAATTACCACTTGCCATCTTTATTCCTCTCATATCCCCCTACCTTTGTTCGAGCATTGGGATTGGCCACACTAGGAAGGGTTGTACCTTGCCTTGTGGGAAGAAGGGGCTAAAGGCCCATAGGATAAAAGTAGTTGGCAAGAGTTAAAAGCCAATATTGAAACCCTTGAGATGATTCACCCAGGGATTCCCAAGAAAGCAGTAAAGAGATTCTCAATAAGAAAAGGGAACCCATAAGATAAATAAACACTCAAGGTACTAGTTAATGGATAGGAGGTCTCATTACGAGCCGACCTTTTATGACCATGTGCATGTAACGTTATGACACTACCACCTATTTGGTCACCAAATCAAAGTAGTGTCTCTCGGTGGCATAGCCAAGAGAAAGGGGGTCTCATTATGAGCTAGCCTTCTCATCTCCGTGAAATGTTTGTGGATAATGCTGTCACCTCTGGTCATCAAGCCAGGACAATGACCCTCAACTTTTCCCTTGAAGCAAAAAAGAAAAATATCAAAAGAACTAAAGCTAAGAATAAAAGGCAATGAATGGGCTTGGAAATAATAACATTTATGACAAGGTGCAGCTCGCCCATAAAAAAGGAACCCACAGATAAGAATCATGGCAGGTTTTCCCTAATGATGAAGGAATCTGCGCTTTCATTCAAAATGAATCGTTTAAGCCTAAGGAAATCATATCTATGGAAGATGAAAATTTTCCAAAAGGCTTGACTCCTCGTGAGAGTTCATTTTCGTCGAGTGATGTGAGAAACAAAGAAACACGTAAGGAAGAGGAGTCAAAAATGAAAGTGAGTGATACCATTTCCTTGAACCTTGGGAGCTTCGAATCTTCAAAGATGGTTAAACTAGGTGCCCAATGTTCCGACGAAGAAAAGGCGAAATTCACAGAACTATTATGTGAATTTCAAGATGTTTTTGCCTGGTCATACAAGGATCTTTGTGGTTTTGATCTTGCTCTCATACAACATGCCATTCCTAGCAAGGAAGGGATAAAACCAGTTAGGCAAAAACGAAGACCCATTAACCCCATACTTGAAGCTACTATTAGAAAGGTGTTGGAAAAACTTTTGAAAGCTGGTATAATCTTTTCGGTTAAGTATTCTGAGTGGGTTTCAAATTTAATTCTTGTTATGAAGACAACTAGTCATATTCGATTATGCGTTGATTTTCGCACATTGAATAGAGCAAGCATTAAAGATCATTTTCCTCTCCCTAATATGGAAATGATTTTGCAACAGGTTACAGGGTCACAAATGTTGTCTTTACTTGATGGTTTCTTTGGATACAATCAAATCAAGGTAAAAAGGACTAATAGATACAAAACAACCTTTACTACACGATCGGGCACACTGGGTTACGAACGCATGCCTTTTGGCTTGTCTAATGCAGTGCCACTTTCCAGAGAAATATGCAAATATCTTTTGACGATCTGATCAGTAAGATTATCTAGGTTTATCTTGATGATTTGACCGTCTATTCAAAGAATCGATTGGATCACATTGGTCATCTCAAAAAATTCAACATTTCTTTAAATCCTTCTAAATCTATTTTTGGCATCGCGAAAGGGAAAGCTCCTTGGACATATCGTTTCTAATTCAGGAATAAGCATAGATCCCGAAGGGGTTGCTGCTATCTTGCTCCCACTTCCAAAAAGGAGGTTCAAGCCTTTATGGGCATTATCAACTTCGGTCATAGGTTTGTTTCGGATTTTGCCTTAATGGTTAAACCAATCCATAATATTCTAAAGTAATATTTCTCTTTTTATTGGACAGATGACATCGAAAATGATTTCATAAGGATTAAGAAGGCAATTAGTTCCGCACCGGTTCTGGCAAAACCAGACTTTGAGAAAGATTTTGTCATATATAGTAATGCCACTGAGGAATTTTTTTTTGCTATTCTCTTACAATGTGATGACCAGAATAATGAAAAACATGTAGCTTACATGAGCCAAAGTTTATCAGATGATGAATTTAAATACTCTTATATTGAGAAACATGCATTTGCTCTTGTTAAAGATGTAGAGAAATTTCGCCACTTTATCCTAGGCAAGCACACGCATGTAAAAGTCCCTTTGCATGTTGTTAAGTTTTTTCTTTCACAAACTTATCTTTCATGGAATCTTGCACATTGGCTTGCCAAAATCCAGGAGCATAATTTAACCATCCTGACCTCGAAAACAATTAAGGGGCGAGACTTAACCCTTCACTTAGCTCAACATGTTGAAGCAAGTGAATAAATTGACCATTAAGATAATCCTCTTTCACCATCGTTTTATTTTGAGAGTCAAACCCTTTCCATAGCTGAACATCCCTGGTATAAAACTCTGGTGTATTACTTGCAATATCAGACACTCCCAGATGACTTAGATACTCATCAAAGGAGAAGGCTCTGTCTTGAGTCTTCCAGGTATATTATTTTAGGAGACTTTTTGTTCAGGAGGTCTACGGATGGTATATTACTTAAACGTGTGAATAATGAGGAAGCACATACAATGTTACATGATAATCATGGATATTCAAATTCTGTTATTCACATTGGTGGCCACTTTTCTGCTAAAACTACTGCTTTCAAAATCATCAGAAAATGTTATTATTGGCCTTCAATTTTTCGAGATTCTTATAAATTCGCAAGATCTTGTGACAAGTGCCAAAAATTCGTTGGGAAATAACGTCTTTCTTCTATGCCTTTGCAACTTGTCCTCCCTGATTTTCCTTTTTCTAAATGGGGTCTAGACTTTATTGGTCCTATTAATCCTCCGTCTTCAGCAAGGCATGTTTTTATCTTGACAACCACGGAATTATTTCACTAAGTGGATTGAAGTTGTCCCACTTAGACACTCACATGACAAACAAGTAATTTCTTTCTTGGAAACTAATATCTTCTCCAAATTTGGCATTCCTTTAGAGATTATTACAGGCAATGGTCTTGTTTTCATTTCCACTAAATTGACTCAATTTTTAGCTAAATTGGGGGTCAAACATTTCACCTCATCAACTTATTACCCTCAAGGAAATGGACAAGCTGAGTCTACTAACAAAAATCTGGTTAGGATCATAAATAGGCTCATTGAAGATAATCCTCGTCAATGACACACCCTCCTCACTTACGCCCTTTGGGCAGATCGCACTACCACCAAGGTAAGCACATGTTGCACTCCCTTTCATCTTGTCTATGGTCAGGAAGCCATTCTTCTGACTGGGTTGGAACTTTCTTCTCTATGGTTGATGCTATCGATCGAAGAATTAAATTCTTACAATGTCCCTCAAAGGATAAATGCACTATTAGCCTTAAAAGAACAAAGAATGTTTGCCTTGGAAAACATAAAGAGAAGACAACAAACAATGAACAAATATTTCAAGAAACGCGCAAAAGTTGTCAAATTTAAAGTAAATGAGAAAGTCTTGCTTTGGGACTCAGCCCATGCTAACAGAGGAAGACATTTGAAGTTTCAAAAATTATGGTTAGGTCCTTTCAAAATCGTTTTTTTCCTAGGCACAAATTCTTATCTTCTAAAAGACTTGGAAGAGCGATTGTTTACTTGAAACATTATGTGGAACCAACTTGAATGATAAACGCTGCATGGAAGTCACCGTTGTATATAATTTTATGTTTCGTTGTTTTTTTTTTGCCTTGTTTAACTGAGTGTTTATTTTCTGTTGTTTCATTTCTACCTTTTCAATTTCTGTTGTTTTCCTTTTGTTTATTAGAAATAAGTTTTGGATCAATTTCGCGATGCCATTCTGTAAGTATTGTTGATCAATAACAATTAAGTTACACAACTATCATGATGTCCTCCTTGTAGACATCGTTGAAATTACTTTTTGCTTCCAGTACTGTTGTTAGATAAATGATTTGATTGTCTTCCCTACTTTCTGCTATCCCTTTCTGAGATTTAAAAGAGCATACCAGAAAATTTCTCCTTAAAACAAGAAACACTTTTACTGTGACCGATCGAATGTTATTCATACGGGACCAAACCCCCTCATACATAACACTTTTCATGAGTTATTCCCAAAGTCCCAGATCATTTTTCCCCCTGTTGCATAATCATTCTGGTCAATAATTCTTTGATCTATGTTCACTGGTCTACGAAACCGAATATTCCGAGTTCTTAATCTGTCGAAAACAAATTTCCTTGTGGAGTCTCCAATTTGTTGACGATCAAAAGTGCAACATAGGGTACCTGCTTGCAAATGGTTGCAAACACCTTATGACTTCTTATTTAACTATATTTAATAAAATATTAATAGGTGGGACCCCTGGTGAAACTTGCGTGACTATGACGAAGAAGCAACAATTATGTTTTACATGCTTATGAGTTGGCTTAGATGAGCCCTACAATTTATTTGCGTTTAAAATATCCATCAAAATGATTAATCAAATATGATGATAAAAACGATTTGATTTAAAAGGAAATGGTCTTGTTTTTATATGACATTCACAAGTATTATTATGTTACATTTATTTTGAGATAGGACCTAAACTCCATGCTTAATTTATATGTGTGATGTGGTGACTACATACCACAAGGGTACATGCATTGTTTGAATTGGAAGCCATGTTGGAATATGTTATCCACAACAAAATATTTGAGTTATGTCACATTGGAGTTTATAAACAATTGTTGTGCGCATTGGTTTAATGGCAAGATTGGTTGTATCCCTAGCAAATTGTTATATGTGCACTGGGGATAGCCACAATAGTTGGTGCATTGTTAAATTGGAACGTATGGAGACTTTGGTATAGTTAGATGCATTAATCGAATTGAATGTTAAAGGGTGATGAACTCTATAGTGGGCATGGCTCGTACTAGCCATGAATGAAAGTGGGAAGGGATAAGCAATGTGCAGTAAATGCACGTTACTCAAACTCACCTCGAGCCCTCCACCCTAGTCATTCTTTCATTTTGCTCTATTGGTTGTTGTTGCTCCGATTTTCTCGGTCGTGGAGGAGGTATACAAGCTGGTATTTTCTACTTAGGCAATCTTTTGCATATGTCTAGGGTTTTCTTGCTCTACCATCCATGAACAATTGCTCTGCTCTTTAAGTCAATAGTTGGCTCTTGTTTTCTCACGGTTTGTGTATTTCCAAAGCTGTTAAAATGAATTCAACTATGTGTTGTTTGATTTTCAAGTTTTGTTTTCCTATGGTGGTTGTTTTGAGACCATTGGCATTAAAAGAGTCATGGGTGCCTTTTACTGGTGTAGCTATTCATAGTTTTGCTATGAAAAGAAGGTGGTTGGGGACTCCTGGGCCTGTTTTTCCTCTGGTCCTTGTTTTGGGTTTTCTTCCCTGTACAAAAATGGGTTCTCTCTACCTCTTTCCTGTGGTTTTTTGTGGACACTCTGCATGTATGTTAAGATTGTTGGTCTTCGTGGCTAATATGCCCACGCATAGTCCCGACTCTATGAGTATTAATGTGGAGTATTGTGAGGAGACTAATATTGTTTCATGCTCTTTTTGGACCAAACCGTCTGGTTTTCAGCCCACTTTCTTCTGCCACCTACTATCCACTGTTGCATTGAACCTTATACATTATCATGGAAGTGTTGCTTACTCAGAATTCGATGGAAAGCACTGTTTCGTGCTCTTTTGTTTGGGCACAGGTTTTGATTGGTCATTTTCTATGCAAGTATGAGGAAGTATTGGACTCACTTATTCACTTGAAGTTATAGTCTGTCCATATGAAGTTATGAAGTCCATAACAATGCGCGAATTATTGTTATAATGAAAACTTGTCATGTTTTATTGTAATTACAAAAGGCATCTGTTTACAAGTCATGTGATGCTTGAATGAAGTCTACGAACCAGAATGAAATAGGATGAGGAAGTTTGATGAAATGTGGTTCGATTAAAATAATGGTTATATACAAGGATCGTTTTGGGGCACTTCACAGGACCCTGTGGGTTTTGAGGACTTTGTTGATTCTGTTATTATGGTTGTAGCCTATCCACTTCAAGGTTGTTGTTGTATTTCCTGTGGTGATTTGATGTTGTTCATTTTTCAATTTCGTTATGTACATGAAGTATTGTAATTATGGTTTTTTTTTTATTTCTGGGCAATTGGTTACTGTGTAATACAGTTTTGAGGCAAGTGAGCATTTTTGTGATGCAAGCATCGATTTTGGGTTTTTTTTGGAAAACAAAGTATTGTTTAAATTTCAAAATTTTTAACAGTAAGAAAGTTTGATTGCGGATCGATATTAGAGATGGCATGGTTGATGTATTATTTGAACAATAACCATGAGATACCCCTCTCTCCCCATTCTACCATTTTTCGCTAATTACACCCCCTTCACGATCTCAATTTCACTTATCCATTCCCTATTGTGTGATATTTGTTTTGAAGAGTGGTCTGTGTGGAAATAAAAGAAAGTTGATAGTGGCAAGGGTTGAGGATTGATGTTCTCGATATTTTTAAATACACGAGTGATTGTTTTATTAATTGTTTGAACAATATTCATATATTAATTCCCCTCCATGATATCATTTTTTTCTAAATACAAGCCTTTCATATTTTCCATGAACCCTATCAATTACCTATTCACGTGACAATTAATGAATGACATGTTATGAATGGATTGCATATGTCTCGTAGTAAATTCTAGAGCCAAATATTAATTTATGTAAGTAGAGTTTCATGTATGGTTTACTAAGAACTTCATGACTGTCAAATTGTTGCTACATGATGAGTTTTTTCAGTAGAGGCAACAATGGTTGAAATAATAGAGGCAAAGGAAATTGGAATCGAGGTCATAGAAGATCTAGATTTTCTATTCATTTTGACATTGACCCGCAAGAGTTAAACCAACTGTTTCAAGTTGAGTTCTTTAATTGGGTTGGCCATGGGATATTGCACCCTCGACCAAAGAGACCCCCTTTCCATCTTGCTCATAATTTTCTTGGCATTCTCGTTCCTCCACATGTGTCTTTGCAGCCCAAAGTCCTTGCAAATGACAGTTGGCAAGAAATTGTCCATTGGCCTGTCTCCCACCACCATGGATAGCCCACTGTGTAATTGTCTTTACCACCACCAATTAACTCCAATGTTCAAATTGCTCCTATTGTTTCACCAATACAATCCTCGCACGCTAGCAAGAGACTAAAAACTTACATTCTACAACCTGTGCAAGACAAAGGAAAAGCAACGGCCTCCCCCTCTAGTCCATCCAATGACTCCTCTAAGTATGTGTCTTCCCGCCTCCATGTCAAGGATGACTTGGCTTGTCTAATGCAGGGGCCACTTCCCAGAGAGCTATGCAAATAGCTTTTGACGATCTGATTGGTAAAATTATCCAGGTTTATCTTGATGATTTGATCGTCCAATTGGATCACTTTGGTCATCTCAAAAAAGTTCTCATGCGATGCAGAAAGTTTGACATTTCTTTAAATCCTTCTAAATCTATTTTTGGCATCACCAAGGGAAAGCTCCTTGGACATATCATTTCTGATTTAGGAATAAGCATAGATCTTGAAGGGATTGCTACTATCCTGAACCTTCCTGCCCCCACTTCCAAAAAGTAGGTTCAAGCCTTTATGGGCATTATCAACTTTGTTCGTATGTTTGTTCCGGATTTTGCCTTAATGGTTAAACCAATCCATAATATTCTAAAGTAAGATTTCTCTTTTTCTTAGACATATGACATCGAAAATTCTTTCGTAAGGATTAAGAAGGCAATTAGTTATGCACCGGTTCTGGCGAAACCAAACTTTGAGAAAGATTTTGTCATATACAATAATGCCACTGAGGAAATAGTTTTTGCTATTCTCTTACAATGTGATGACCAGAGTAATGAAAAACCTGTAGCTTACATGAGCCAAAGTTTATCAGATGATGAATTTAAATACTCTTATATTGAGAAACATGCATTTTCTCTTACTAAATCTGTAGAGAAATTTTGCCACTTTATCCTAGGCAAGCACACACAGAGAAAAGTCCATTTGCATGCTGTTAAGTTTTTGCTCTCACAAACTTATATTTCATGGAAGCTTGCACATATGCTTATCAAAATCCAGGAGCATGATTTAACCACCATGACTTCGAAAACAATTAAGAGACAAGACTTAGCCCTTCACTTAGCTCAACATGTTGAAGCAAGTGAAGAAATTGACCATCAAGATAATCCTCTTTCAACATTGTTTTATATTGAGAGTCAAACCCTTTCCATAGCTGAACATCCCTGGTATAAAAATCTGGTGTATTACTTGCAATATCAAAAATTCCCAGATGACCTAGATACTCATAAAAGGAGAAGGCTCCATCTCGAGTCTTCCAGGTATATTATTTTAGTATACTTTTTGTTCACGAGGTCTACTGATGGTATATTACTTCGATGTGTGAATAATGAGGAAGCACATAAATTGTTACATGATACTCATGGATCTTCAAATTCTGTTATTCACATTGGTAGCCACTTTTCTGCTAAAGCTATTGATTTTAAAATCATCAGAAAATGTTATTATTGGCCTTCAATTTTTCGAGATTCTTATAAATTTGCAAGATTTTGTGACAAGTGCCAAAAATTCGTTGGGAAAGAACGTTTTTCTGCTATGCCTTTGCAACTTGTCCTCCCTGATTTTCCTTTTTCTAAATGAGCTCTGGACTTTATTGGTCCTATTAATCCTCTATCTTCAGCAGGGCATGTTTTTATCTTGACAACCATGGATTATTTCACTAGGTGGATTGAAGTTGTCCCACTTAGATACTCACAGGACGAAAAAGTGATTTATTTCTTGGAAACTAATATCTTCTCCAAATTTGGCATTCCTTTAGAGATTATTACAGACAATGGTCTCGCCTTCATTTCCACTAAATTGACTCATTTTTTAGCTAAATTGGGGGTCAAACATTTCACCTCATCAGCTTATTACCCTCAAGGAAATGGACAATCCGAGTCTACTAACAAAAATCTAGTTAGGATCATAAAGAGGCTCATTGAAGATAAACCTCGTCAATGACACACCCTCCTCACTTACTCCCTTTGGACAGATCGCACTACCACCAAGGTAAGCACATGTTGCACTCCCTTTCAGCTTGTATATTGTTAGGAATCCATTCTACTGACTGAGCTGGAACTTTCTTCTCTACGACTGATGCTACAGATCGAAGAATTAAATTCTTACAATGTCCATCAAAGGATAAATGCACTATTAACCTTAGAAGAACAAATAATGTTTGCCTTGGAAAACATAAAGAGAAGACAACAAACAATGAAGAAATATTTCAACAAACACGCAAAAGTTGTCAAATTTAAAGTAAATGAGAAAGTCTTGCTTTGGGACTCAGCCCATGCTAATAGAGGAAGACATTCAAAGTTTTAGAAATTATGGCTAGGTCATTTCAAA